>JAODAL010018891.1:0-73481 GCA_025379985.1 Phyllomedusa bahiana | reverse complement strand
GAGGTCATGACCGAGCCGGGTTTTGGCCTGAGGAGGGAGTGGAAAGTATCAAACAGGCGTTTTGGATTGTTGTGTAATGCTGAGATGAGGGAGGTGAAATATTTTTTTGGGCGCAATGCAGGGCAGAGTGGTAACTCCTGAACATGAATTTATGGTGGAGAAAGTCTGCAGGTAGCTTTGAATTTCTCCACAGACACTCAGCACAATTAGAGCATCACTGCAGAATATGAGTCTGAGGTGTGTGCCAAGGCTGCCGGCATCTGACTCTGGTGGTACGGTGTGTGAGTGGTGCCAATATGTCCAGTGTGGTTGAGAGAGTTTAGTTGTAATTAGTGATGAGCGATTGTGTCAACAACCGTTATCGGGTCGATAATCGATATCGACAATTATCATGTCGATTGTCGATAGTCTATTATCGCCGATGACCATTAAAGTCTATGGGAGAGGAACAACAGCTTCATTCTTACACCCAAACAGGTGAGGAGAAGCTGGAATCCACAACAGTAAACTGGATACGTGCTACATCTTAGGCAAGACAATTAGACTATAAAAGTCACAGAAAAAAATACATATGCTTAAATAATTCATTATGTTCAATGGCTAACCCAAAACATGAGGACGACGTAGCCACAGCAGGTACAGTGGTAGCAGCTTCTACGGAGCCCCTTTGACACAAAACAAGACAACAGTATTGGAAATGGCACATGGGAACTGACAGGAGACCCCTATCACTTTTTGCACCAGGGACCAACATCTCGTCTCATATTTGGTGGCAGCAAGAATGTCCCAACGGGGAACGTGGAGGTTCAGCTGGCAGGGCCCTAGGGAGTCCAGTTGGTCAACAAGCCCTGTATCAAATTCCTGCATTCTACTGTCATTTTGTGTGGGTGGAAGGAAATTGCTCACTTTTGGTTTGGAACGTGGATCAAGGAGGGGAACACCCAGTAACCGCTGTTCATTTTGATGGCCTTGAAGCGTGGTAAATACGCTTTTTTCAATAAGACCTTTACTATTGTTTTTTTTACAGCGGCTGCCCCCCAAAACCGCAAAGATGTCCTTGATGGACCCTCAGAATAAAAATTTCCGGAAGAAAACAAGTTATTTGAACCTATTTAGTAAACAGGACATTGACTATCCTTGTCTTTTACAGCGGCATGACCCCAAAACCTGCACAGGTGCCCTTATGGACCCTCCGAATAAAAAGTGCCGGAGGAAACAAGTATTTGAACCACTATTTTAGTAAACAGGACATTGACTATCCCTGTCCTTTAATGCAGCATGACCACAAAATCCACACAGATGCCCTTATGGACCCTCAGATTAAAAGGTACCGTAAGTAAGTATTATTTGAACCAGTATTTTAGTGAAGTGGACATTGACTATCTATGTCCTGTACCACAGCATGAACCTAAAACCTGCATAACCCACAGATCACTAAGTGCCAGAAGAAAGTAGTATTTGAACCACCATTTTAGTTGAACTGGACATTGACTATCTCTGTCCTGTACCACAGCATGACCCCCAAACCCGCATGACCCACAGATTAAAAAGTTCCGGAAGAAAGTAGTCTTTGAACCACCATTTTAGTTGAACTGGACAATAACATGGATGGATGCTGATGATGATGATGACGACATTCGTGGCCGTGACTGGGAGGACGAGGAGGTAAAACCGAAGGATGCAGGTTGTGTTAACCACTGAAGAACAGATTGGTGACGCTCTTCATTAATGAGATTCACAGGGAACCGAGTCATCGATGACAGGCCTGATGGTCCTGCAACTGACAATGTGCTGGCTTGCGTGTTGTCCGAGCAGTGGAAGGAGCACCTTCTCTCGTACCTCTAGCTCCATGTCCTACCCATTCTTTGCTCACTTTTCCCCCTGTTCTCCCGTTCAGAAGATAAGAAATTTAAAAAGGGTTAAAAAAGAGTTTTTTACAGTCTTAAATTGAGAAACTGTACTGCAAAGAAGAAAATCAAGTTATTCTTAATCCCTCAATTTCCAACAGCCCCAAATAGGATTGAAACAAATTGTTTCTACAAATACTGTGAAATGCGGTCTGGGGAAGAACCGTAACACCGAATCAACAGTTTTCTTCCCTTTGTCCCAGAATTTACAACTGCCCCGTAGGGTAGCAAATGATAGTTTTGCCAAATAGTGCACATTCGATATTTGTTAAAAACTGGACACACGAGTGCAATATACAAATATTTAAAAGTTTTATTAATGAGATATGGGTTTTACAATTTCTGACAACAGCACCAGTTACTATAAAAATATCTGTAAACCAAATTGCGTTTCAAGCCTATTTGCGCCAAAAAGACGTAAGACTGCAATAAAAAACTATTTAAAGTTATATGCATTTGATATGGCGGTTTTGGCACCACTAACAACAGGCGGCAGTTTCTATAAAAAAATCTGTAACCAAATTTGCGTACAAGTGCACTATTTGCGCCAAACTGAGACGCACAGATTGCAATAGAACTACTTAAAAGTTATATGGATTAGATATGGTGGTTTTGGCACCACTGACAACAGGCGCTAATTACTATAAAATATCTGTAACAAAATTTGTGTACAAGTGCGTTATTTGTGCCAATCTGAGACGAAAAGACTGCAATAAACTATTTAAAGTTATATGGATTAGATATGGCGGTTTTTGGCACCACTGACAACAGCGCCAGTTCTATAAAATATCTGTAACCAAATTTGCGTACAAGTGCGCTATTTGCGCCAACTGAAATGCAACGGACTGCAATAGAACTATTTTAAAAATTAATGGATTAGATATAGTGGTTTTGGTACCACTGACAACAGGCACCAGTTACTATAAAATATTTGTAACCCAATTTGTGTACAAGTGCGCTATTTGCACCAAACTGAGACGCACAGACTGCAATAGAACTATTTAAAAGTTATATGGAATAGATATGGTGGTTTTGGCACCACTGACAACAGGCACCAGTTACTATAAAATATCTGTAACCCAATTTGCGTACAAGGGGGCTATTTGCGACAAACTGGGACGCACAGACAATAGAACTGCAAAAACAAAAGGGACAATTTCACTTCAGTTGGGAGGTCTGCTGGACAAAAAGTGTTAAAAAACATTGCTATTTCAATGCCAGTTCAGGACAGGACAGGCTGGGCTGCACACCATCCTCCCTCCTTTCCGGCCCCAACAGCCCCTTCCCCGCGGCTGAACACAGCAATAGATGTCTCTACAAGTCTCTGTCTAACTAAATAAGAATTAAAAATCTCTAATTTAGCTATATCCTAAGCTTTACAGCTACAAGGATGGTTTTATGTATAAAAAAGACTGTCTCTCTGAGCTGTGACAACAGCTATTGGGACAGACAGCGAGACATGTTGCTCTGTAGTGAGATAGAGTAGGAATGAGACTGAGCAGGAAATGTAGTCGTATACATAAAACGAGATCATGTGATTTTTGCAGCCAATGAGATCCATACACCGCCCACAGCTTATGTCGTATAACCCCTTACCTCCTCTATGATCTGAGCTGATTGGTTGGCCGCCAAAATTATAGGAAACGCCACAAAAAGGCGTGATAGTAAACGTGATAACAATTATCTTTAAAATTTTCATGGAAACTATCGCGTCACTGGAAAATTCCGATAAATGTAAAAATCGTGCAGATTTCAACTTTTGTCGATAGTATCTCTCATCCCTAGTTGTAATGTATGACAGCCAGGTCAGGAAGGAAAGGAAGGAGATTGGGGGCAGTGAGGACTGTAGGGTGTCTATGAGTTCCCGAGTATTGATGGAGCGGATGTTTCAAGATGGGTGATGAGCAGGTATGTCCAGAGAAGGCTGAGAATTAGGGATAGTGAAGGAGATAAGGTTACAATCAGAGAGAGCATAAGGAGAATTAGTGAGGTTAGAAATTGATGAAAGATGACAGAAAACTAGATCAAAAGAGTTCCCATCCTTGTGGGTGGGAGAGTCAGTAAACTGCGAAAGGCCAAGAGAAGAGGTTAATGAAAGGACCGGGGAGGCGGAAGGAGACATGGGGTTGTTGAAATAACCCATGATGAGAGTGGGCATTTCAGAAGAGAGGAAATAAGGGAGCCAGGCAGGAAAATGATCCAGACGCTGGCGGGGTGAGCCGAGGAATCTGTACACAACCGCGACTCTGAGAGAAAATGGCTGAAAGATTCTGAGGGTGTGGACCTCAAAGGAGGGGAAAGTGAGGAAGGGTACGGGAATATCCTGGTAGGTGCGGTGTGGAGAAAGAAGTACGCTGACTCCACCACTCTGCCTGTTCTCAGGTCTGGGGGTGTGAGTGAAGTGTAGGTTGCCATAGGTGAGAGTAGCAAGGGAAGCCATGACTGATTGCTGGAGCCACGTTTCTGTGAGAGCTAGCAGGTTAAGGGAGTTAGAAAGGAACAGGTCATGAACAGCAGTGAGTTTGTTGGCGACCGGTCGGGCTTTCCCACAGGCCATTTAAAGGGGCAGAAAAACGTACAATGAATGCAAGAGGTTAGCGGGGTTTTATAAAGGGGCAGAAGAGGATGGGGGGGAATGAGCAGTAAAGGAAGAGGGGTGGGTTTTTGGAGGAGTCCCCGCAGGAAAAGCAGGCAATGAAAGAGACAAAAAAGGGTTCAGCATTATATAGGGGTGTTCTGGGGACTATGTAAGCGATGTTTTGGGTATTAAAAAAAAAGGGAAAATGTTGTGGGATGTTACATAGGTGGGGGAAGGAGAAAGGCGCAAATGTGCTTTTCGGGGGGTGGACTGGTGGTTGGGAAGGGAGGCGTGGTTGGAGGTTAGAAATGGTGGCATGGTGAACAAGGTGTTTTTTAAAAAAGACCGATATCACAAAAAAAAAGTGATCCTCTGGGCCATTTTGCCACTTCTTTCCTTTCGTCCTCTTTCTTCAAATCACTTACAAAAAATATCACTTCCCAAAAACAAAATTCTACAAAAATTTATTCAACAGGGATTTTTCTATACCTGCAAAATTTTAAAACCCTGTTAAAACTAATTTTATAAATCATCTAAAATTTTCTTCCTAAACCCCTTTATACCAACACACCTAAAAAGATACCAACGCGTTTCCCCCATGTAATTTTGGGGTTTATAGGGGATTCAAAAAAACTCCTCTCCGTGGGAAAAAGAAAACGTATATACAAAAGCATATACAATCTATCTAGAGGAATATCACCCCAATGGGTGAGATAAAAAAGTGAAACAGTTAGAACTCCCAGGTAAAAGTAAAAATCCTCGCACCCCTTTTTGGGTATGCGGGCCCCCCCCAGGATAGAAGGGAAAGAATGTTTTTTCTGCCTCCCTTAAATCCCTTCTTGGGCCCTTTAATGTATAACAATACCCCCCCTAACACTTCTTTTTAATGTAATTGTTTTTACCATTCCCGGGTTTTTACTTAACTTGTGCGATATCCCCTGCCTTTATCAGGTTGGCTTTCCCGGAAGTTGTACTCGCATGACGGAAATAATAAAATGTCTTTTCCCATTCACTTCGCGAAACAAATTTACGCCTGCAAGAAGCCCCACACATCACGGGCAGCCCGGGTTAAAAAAAAACGCTTGGTATGTCCGGGAAAAAAAGGCCCCCGGCAAATGCCGCAAAAAAAATCCGGACAAAAACTTCAGCGCCGTACATATTAATCGCTTCTTTTAGAAAGACAGACTAGTCACTTCCGGTCAGCGCCACCGGAAACCAAACCACATAATCGGCACCCAAATCAATCTCCATACAAAGGGTTAAACCGCGCACCGTTACCCGCACAACCCCCAAATTGCGCTAGCAGCTAAAGGGCCCAAATAAGGTATTTAAGGGACAGAATAATCATTCTGTTCCCTTCTATCCGGGTGCCCCCGTACAAAGGGCTGCGAGGATTTCACTTTATACTGGCAGTCAAGCTAAGTATCCTTTTTTTATCTCACCCATTGTGGTGATATATCCTCATAGATAGATTGTATATGCGTTGTATATAGCGTATTCTTATTCCACAGCGAGAGGAGTTTTTTTGAATCCCCTGATGAACCCAAAATTACATGGGGGAAACGCGTTGCTGTATCATTTAGGTGTGTTGTGGTAGTATATAGGGGTTTAGGAAGTATAATTTTAGATGATTTAGTAAAAGTTATGTTTTAACAGGGATTATAATTTTACACTTCCAAATATAGTAGTTGCAAATATAGCACTGCTATAGATGGCAAATTGAGCTCAGCTCTCAAAGTTATACCGTGCTATGTGCAGTTCATTGGTATCGTCAGTGAACCCAGGTGTCGTAAATGGGTGGAATTACAAATGGCCATGCACATATATTAGGCGGCAGTACCATTGGTGGCAGCAAGAACATGGCAATGAGGAACATGGAGGTCATGGTTCAACTAGATTAGATGCCGTACAGCAGCCAGCCTTCTGTCTACCAGGTGTGGAAGCATAAGTAACGCTTTTACCCCAACAATCCCAAAGCTAAAAGCCTGAATGTCGGCATTGCCTGGCTGCCGGCCTTGGAAATGTGGTCTTTCCACCTAGTGGACACAGATGGATTACGCCACATCATGGCCTTGGCATGCCCCCAATATCAGATGCTCAGCAGGCATTTTTTCTCCAGAAAAGCTGTCCCTGCTTGCCCCGCAAACATTGCAGAAAAGATCTCCAGCGCATTGGCTGCATCTGTGTCCACCAAAGTCCATATCACTACAGACACATAGACTAGTAAGCATGGTCAAAGGCATTACATCTCCTTAGGAATAGAAAGTCCAGATGGTTTTATTGGATTATTGAAGTATTGCCAAAAAATTACAGTGCAAAAGCAAGGCTTAAAATCAGAGGGGCAATATCATTATGTTGCTGACTTGTTTCGTGTGATGCAACACCCTTAGTCATAGCACATGTCAAATGAAAAGCAAACCTCTTTTAAAGTGCAGATAAGACCAATCAGTGAATTAATTAAAACACATAAATGGTAAACACCTGAGGGTTCCAGTCACCTGACACATGACAAGTATTGCATGGGAAGTCAAGGAACTAAATGCAGAGCATGTCCCACACACCAAAACATCCCCACTGCCGAAGACCGTAAGTCCAGCAAGCGCGATGTGCGATGTAGGACTACAAACATGCGTTCCAAATGAACTATGTCACTTCCTCTACGTCATTTTTCAAATACAACAAAATCTGAACATAAACCTTTGTAATAATAATTGAGAGCAAAATATAACATAAATGCATCTTAAAATAAGAGCAGATGAATTTGCCCATGTATTGATAAATAGATATTTATCAAGATGCATGAACATATAATACTAAGTAAAATCATATAACCTGTTAGTCAAAACCTCAAAGCTAATTGTTGCACAGAGGATATAAAAAGAAAAAAACACAATGCAACCCCAAAAAAAGAGAATGAGAACAATGGGCGACATGTATGACTCTCGCCGTCTCGGAGCGCACGTTTTCGCCAGATTTCAAGCGAAAGCTGCGCCTCATGTATGTCGGCGCCCGAGGTGCGCTCATACATGCAGTGTAAAGTCCATCGCGCCTCGCCAGTGTGTGAGGCGCAGTGCAGAACTTCGGCACAGTGCGGGACTGCACCTAAGATTCGCCGCCCGAGGAGGGGCGCTCATACATGCGGTGAACAGTCAAACGCGCCTCGCCAGAGTGTGAGGCGCAGTGTGGGACTTCGGCGCAGTGCGGGACTGCGCCTAACATGTATTCTGATTCAAGACAGGCTGGAAAACAGCGAGAAATCATTAAACATGTTAGTGAAGAGCAAAAAGAGTTGTCTTTCAAATGAATGAATGAATAAAGTGAAAAATCAAAGCTGTCTAAAAACGATTAAATTTAGTGAAAAAGTGGATCATTAAAAATTAAAGTGAAAATATATAAGATTGCTCAAGAAATAAATATCAGCTCTCAGAGTCTATTTTGAGTGGAACAAGAAGGGCGCGATAGAAGGGCACCCTAAAAGTTATTACTGTCTATGGGAAATATTCTAGTACTGTGATTGGTTGGGGGGAAGAGGGGCTCGTCCTGCTTAGCCAATCAGCGGGTGAGCTACCTTCTCATAGAGTTCTATGGGGAAAAGAAATGCAGAGCGAGCTCTGTTTGTGATTGGCTAAGTTAAAAGAGGCGCGGTTATTTGGGCCAATGGGAGAGCGAGCGACGCTCTTATGGGTTTTCTAATGCAATCTATAATAAAACTGTACATGGCAGAAATCAAATGATAAGACTCACGAAGTTGTACCGATCTCTATATAAAATGAACAATAATATGGGTGTAACGAAAATAAACTAATAAAAATGAATTCAATGAGTTCATTTTTATTTCTTTATTTTAGTTACACCCATATTATTGTTCATTGGCTAACGCGTTGTTAGGGATTTTATTTATGTATGTTTATAGAAGGTTTTAGCTCTATACAGAGAATGTTTTACACTTAATAAAAACAATTTATTTACTAATACTGCATGCCTCACGGCGCTGAGATTTCAGTTCCCCCATCTCTCCATTGACTACAATGGGACAAGTAGCTCGCGCTCTAATTAGCTGGGATAGCCAAGCCCCCGCTAGCTCAACCAATCAGCTCTTTTCTGCCTTTTTACTGTATTTTGAACTGTCCCACCTTTGCATTTGATTGGTCAATACTTCTCCGTAGGGTTATAATGGTTCACTGTCGCTCATATTCTGATTGGCCGGGATAGCCAAGCCCCCGCTAGCTCAACCAATCAGCTCTTTTCTGCCTTTTAACTGTATTTTGAACTGTCCTTTCTTTTAATGTGATTGGTCAATACTTCTCCATAGGTTATAATGGTTCACTGTTGCTCATATTCTGATTGGCTGGTTTCTGCCGAACAATGAGAAGCGCTTACAGAATTTGAATTACTGTACAGTGGTGGCCAAAAGTATTGGCACCCTTGCAATTCTGTCAGATAATACTCAGTTTCTTCTTGAAAATGATTGCAATCACCCATTCTTTGGTATTAATATATTCATTTATTTTTCTTGCAATGAAAAAACACTAAAGAGAATGAATCAAAAATCAAATCATTGATCATTTCACACACAACTCCAAAAATGGGCCGGACAAAAGTATTGGCACGCTCAGCCTAATACTTGGTAGCACAACCTTTAGCCAAAATAACTGCGAACAACTGCTTCCGGTAACCATCAATGAGCTTCTTACAATGCTCTGCTGGAATTTTAGACCATTCTTCTTTGGCAAACTGCTCCAGGTCCCTGAGATTTGAAGGGTGCCTTCTCCAAACTGCTATTTTGAGATCTCTCCACAGGTGTTCTATGGGATTCAGGTTTAGACAGGTCTAGAGTCATTGCTGGCCACATTAGAAGTCTCCAGTGCTTTCTCTCAAACCATTTTATAGTGCTTTTTGAAGTGTGTTTTGGGTCATTGTCCTGCTGGAAGACAAATTACCTCTGAGGGAGATCTAGCTTTCTTACACTGGGCCCTATATTATGCTGCAAAATTTGTTGGTAGTCTTCAGACTTCATAATGCCATGCACACGGTCAAGTAGTCCAGTGCCAGAGGCAGCAAAGCAACCCCAAAACATCAGGGAACCTCCGCCATGTTTGACTGTAGGGACCGTGTTCTTTTCTTTGAATGCCTCTTTTTTTTTCCTGTAAACTCTATGTTGATGCCTTTTCCCAAAAAGCTCTACTTTTGTCTCATCTGACCAGAGAACATTCTTTCAAAACGTTTTAGGCTTTCTCAGGTAAGTTTTGGCAAACTCCAGCCTGCCTTTTTTATGTCTCGGGGTAAGAAGTGGGGTCTTCCTGGGTATCCTACCAAACAGTCCCTTTTCATTCAGACGCCGACGGATACCCTCGGACTGCAGGGCAGCTTGAACTTGTTTGGATGTTAGTCGAGGTTCTTTATCCACCATCCGCGTTGAAATCTCTCTTCAATTTTCCTTTTCCGAGCACATCTAGAGAGGTTAGCCACAGTGCCATAGGCTTTAAAATTCTTGATGACACTGCGCACGGTAGACACAGGAACATTCAGGTCTTTGGAGATGGACTTGTAGCCTTGAGGTTGCTCATGCTTCCTCACAATTTGGATTCTCAAGTCCTCAGACAGTTCTTTGGTCTTCTTTCTTTTCTCCATGCTCAATGTGGTACACACAAGGACACAGGACAGAGGTTGAGTCAACTTAAATCCATGTCATCTGGCTGCAAGTGTGATTTAGTTATTGCCAACACCTGTTAGGTGCCACAGGTCAGTTACAGGTGCTGTTAATTACACAAATTAGAGAAGCATCGTATGATTTTTCAAACAGTGCCAATACTTTTGTCCACCCCCTTTTTTATGTTTGGTCTGGAATTATATCTAATTTGGCTTTTTGACAATTCTTTTTGTGGTTTTCCATTGAAGACAAATTAAATGAAGATAATAATACCAAAGAATTTGTGATTGCAATCATTTTCAGAAAGAGACTCAGTATTATCTGACAGAATTGCAGGGGTGCCAATACTTTTGGCCACCACTGTATTTGCCGTCAATTTCCAAGATCCTAATTCCTGATGTTGCGCCGTTCTTGATTTTTGGAAAGTGATTTTATTTATGTATTTTTTTTAGAAGGTTTGAGCTCTTTTTCTGATAATGTTTTACACGTAATAAAAACGTTTTTTTTTTTATTCATACTCCATGCCTCACGAGCTGAGAGCTGAGATGGATTTCTTTTGCAATCTTCTCTATGTTTCCTATCATGTTACATTCTTGCTCCACTTCGCCTC
The DNA here is from genome assembly GCA_025379985.1 of Phyllomedusa bahiana. Classification (NCBI taxonomy): domain Eukaryota; kingdom Metazoa; phylum Chordata; class Amphibia; order Anura; family Hylidae; genus Phyllomedusa; species Phyllomedusa bahiana. The sequence continues at coordinate 62,736 of JAODAL010018891.1, read as the reverse complement.
CTCTGGCTCATTTAGACCAGAATCAACTAGGTCTGCCTGTTGGAGCTGACGAGCTCTGCAATGCGCCACACTTAGCCGAGCCGCGATCATACTTGCCTCTGAGTATTCAAATGTGCCGCGTCCCGCCCCAGAACGCCCACACCGCGCTCATTGCACGCCCCATTCATGTTAGGCGCATCCGAAAGTGGTGAAGGTTGCGCCTAACATCGCATCACTGCATCCGACAGGGGATTCGGATCAGTGAGCCGCAGTTTTCGCCAGAAAACAGGTGCAACTCCCGACCATACATGTCGCCCAATATATTGAATGGCAAAGAAAAGGAGAGGAAATGTGGTAAGAGACACTGTGTTTCAAAAATGAAACGTTCAGTAGTTTCTCTATGGTAGTTAAGACCTTTGGGGACAATTGTATCAAGTGAAAGCATCCAATATGCCTCTCTGTCATGTAATAAATATTCTAGATTGCCCCCCTTTTTAGGTTTATAAATTCTTTCAATGCCCAAAACTTGTAATCCAGAGGTGACTGAATCATGGCAATTGATAAAATGCTGTGAGACACTGGATTTATTTCTACGTGTATTACTGTTAATATCATTTAGATGGTCAGAGAGGCGTACCTTTAATTTGCGTGTCGTGCTTCCTACATATAACAGATTACAAAAAGAACACTGGATGATACACACTACATAATGTGTGTTAGAAATTAATATAATTTGAAATAGAAAAAACTTTAGAGCCATCAGAATTTGTGAATTCCCTAAAAGGAGACACAAATCTGCATGTCCTGCAGGGATGACTACAACATTTTACAAAACCTTTGTGTCATAGCCAAGTAGTCTGAGCATGAAAACCTGTAGTCATATTTGGTGCCAAGATATTACCCAATGTTTTACATCCCCTGGAAACTATCTTATATCCATTGTGCAGGATTTTGCCCAATATTTCATATTCTTTGAGGATAGGGAGATATTGAAGAATTATATTTCTGACCTGATTAAACTGATGGCTACAATTTAGGACTAATACAGATTGCATAGACTCATGGTCTCTAGACCTTCAAGAATGGTGAGAAAGTAACCTTTTCCTGGGATGATTGGCACATTTTTTAACTGCTCTGTCTAAAATCCAACTGGGGTAGCCTCTCAACTTTAATCTCTGACAAATTGTTTGTTGTTCTTGCACATAATTCTCATGGGCACTACAATTCCTTTATGCACGTGTTAGTTCGCCTATGGGGATAGCTTTTTTGTATGTTTCGTATGAAAACTCTTATAATGGAGAGTGGTGTTTCCGGAAGTAGGTTTTCGAAAGGTTTTCTCAGAGATTACTTTATCATATTTGCCTTCCAATGGTAGATCTAAAAATGTAATATTGTGGGCATCAACAGTATAAGTAAATCTGAGATTTAATACATTGTTGTTTAAATAATCCATGAAGAGTGGTATGGCAGACAGATCACCCCTCCAAATCAGAAGGAGATTATCTTGTATATACCCCTCTACTTGTATTATGTTCAATCAGACCGAAATCATTCGTGAATAGGAGAAGTTACTATATTGTTACCTAGTGTTAGAACATATAGATATTATTTGGCTATGTCATGCTCATTTGTGCGATATATTTGATACAATTCGCATTGGCTTTGTTTGTTATATTGCCATGTTGGGCAACATGCTGTATTTCATATTGTGTGGTATATTTCAAAATCTAATAAAAATTAATTGTAGAAAAAAAAAGGAGATCATCAATGTATCTGCCATACCACTGCACGTGTTCTACAAAGGGATTCATATCAGAAAATATATACATATATTCCCACCACGATACTGTCAAAGTAGCTAGAGAGGGCGAATGCTTAGTGCCCATGGAGACACCTTTATGTCACGGTTGGAGGTAGTGGATCCTCTGAACCACCGCAAGCGATGGCGTAAGCCACGCCAGGGAGCGGAATCTAAGTAGGTCCCGGTTTTCACCAGAGCCCGCCGCAAAGCGGGATGGATTTGCTGCGGCGGGAGTCAACCAGGTCGTAACTCCTGAGGTGACTTGCTTGCGGAAGCAGCCAAGGTGTAACTAGAGATTGGTGAATTTCTCAAAAATTCGATTCGTTGACTTCGCTGAATTTTCCGACAAAATGGTCCAAATTACTTTGGGACGAATCACGTTAAAAAACAGCTATTTCCAGGCTGCACAGGGCCTGGAGGGTGCTGTAGAACGTTGTGCCATGCTTAAATATGCAGATAGAGCTTGGTTTGGTCTTCATAAAATGTTGTGTGTTAGTATGACACGCACATGACTGCCGCCGCTCTTAGAATCGCTTCACTATAAAATTCCCTGGGCACTTAAGAGGGCAAAACTGACCATAAAACTGAAGGGGGAATGTAGCATGATAAAGTTATGGCAGCGACTGCTGGAAAAAAACAAGCTGAGGGCTCAGGCGGCAACATCAGTGACAGAGTGTGGAGGTGACGGCGGCAGCCACAGCAGCATGAGGTCAGAGAGTGGCACAATGACATACTGGAGGTGGAAAAAACAGGAGTAGGCCACAGAGTGGCACAATGACACAGTGTGGAGGTTACGGCAGCAGCCACAGCAGCAGCATGTCGTCAGACAGTGGCACAATGACATTCTGGAGGTGGCAAAAACAGGAGTAGGCCAAAGAGTTGCACAATGACACAATGTGGAGGGCACAGCAGCAGCCACAGCAGCAGCAGCATGAGGTCAGGCAGTGGCACATTGACAGTCTGGAGGTGGCAAAACAGTAGTAGGCCACAGAGTGGCACAATGACAGTTTGTGGAAGTGATTGCAGCAACAGCATGAGGTCAGAGAGTGGCACAATGACATTCTGGAGGTGGCAAAAACAGGAGTAAGCCACAGAGTGGCACAATGACAGAGTGTGTAGGGTACGGCAGCAGCAACATCATGAGGTCAGACAGTGGCACAATGACACAGTGTGTAGGTCACGGCAGCAGCCAGAGCAACAGCAAGAGGTCAGGCAGTGGCAAAATGACATTCTGGAGGTGGCAAAACTGTAGTAGGCCACAGAGTAGCACAATGATAGAGAGTGGAAGTGACGGCAGCAACAGCATGAGGTCAGACAGTGGCACAATGACAGAGAGTGGATGTCACGGCACCAGCAACAGCAGCAGCATGAGGTCAGACAGTGGCACAATGACAGAGAGTGGATGTCACGGCACCAGCAACAGCAGCAGCATGAGGTCAGGCAGTGGCACAATGACATTCTGGAGGTGGCAAACACAGGAGTAGGCCAAAGAGTGGCACACTGACAGAGTGTGTAGTTGATAGCATCAACAGCAGCAGCAGCATGAGGTCAGACAGTGGCACAATGATATTCTGGAGGTGGCAAAACAGTAGTAGGCCACAGAGTGGCACAATGACAGAGAGTGGAGGTGACCGCAGCAGCAACAGCATGAGGTCAGAGAGTGGCACAATGACACAGTGTGGAGGTCACGGCACCAGCAACAGCAGCAGCAGTCCCTGGTAAAGATGGTGGTAGGCTGATGGAGAAACTGGCAGCAGATGTGTGGCATCAGGTGGGTGGCGGCATCAGAATAGTGGCTGAGGCAGGTAGTTTGAACCCAGACTCATTTCTCACAGTTTGGGTGAAGCGTCATGGCTGATGTAGTCTGACGCTTAAGGCATTGGTGTGTGGAAATCCTGGCCGATCCACTCCTGATTCATCTTGACAAAGGTCAGTCGTTCCACATTTCCCGTGGACAAGTGGGTTCTCCTTGGGGTAACGATGGCCCCCCGCCGCACTGAACACCCACTCTGATGCCACACTACTGAACAGGCAGGACAGCTTCTCCACTGCAAACTCGGCAAGGTGCGGCCACACATCCAGTTTGGCCCAGTAGTCCAGCGGATTTTCAAACTGGGGTGGCAGAGTGCTGTCCAAGTAGGCCACCACCAGTTGGTTCAGGGTCTGCTCCAGGTCCTGCTGCTGCTGGCGACTGCCTCCTCACTAGGCGGGTGAAGGAAGCTGCTCATCAGTGACTTCAGACTTAGGTTGCTTCTGATGGAGCTGGTACTGCTCCTATCCCCCCACCTTCCCCCAGCAGCCGCAGTAGTAGTACGTGAGCGCTGAAGAACCCCCCCCGGTCAGACCTGTCAGAGGAGGGACGATGCCGCACATAGGCAGCGGCAAACTGACTACGGAGGATTTCCCTCTAGTATTTGAGTTTGTCCTCCCTCTCAGCAGCTGGGAAAAAGGCTCCCATTTTGGACCGGTAGCGAAGGTCCAATAGGGTGCAGAGCCAGAAGTCATCCCTCTGCTGGATGCTGACTATTCGGCTGTCACTAGCCAGGCAAATCAGCATGCTGCGGGCCATCTGCACAAGTGACTCCGAGGGGCTCCCTGCCTCCATCTCCACTGTATACTGCCACGGTGCTTGCGGGTCATCTGCCTTGTCTTCCTCATCTCCATCTACCTCCCCTAGTTCAGTCCCCACCGGACTCATGTGGCTGCGAGATGTAGTCGCCACACCTCCTGTCCCCTGCCCAGACAGATTTTTCAGCATCTGTTCCAGGACATGAAACAGTGGAATGACGTTATTCATCCCGTAGTCCTGGCGATTGACAAATAACGTTGCCTCCTCGAATGGCCTCAGCAAACGGCAGGTGTCACGCATGAGCTGCCACTGGCTGACATCAAAGTTACACAGAGGAGTACTCCTGTCCGCCTGGATCATCAAAAAATCGTTAATGGCCTTTCTCTGTTCATACAGTCGGTGCAACATGTGCAGGCTGGAATTCCAACGTGTGGAAACATTGCATATCAGAGTGTGTTGGGGGAGGCCGTTCTGCCGCTGCAACTCAAGGAGGGTGTTCCTGGCTTTGTTGGAATGAATGAAGTGCATGCACAGTTTCCTGGCCATTTTCAGAATCTTCTGAAGATCGGTTGAAGACTTCAGGAACCTTTTCACAACCAAATTGAACATGTGCGCCATGCAGGGTGCATGGACCATCCCTCCTCGGTGCAGCGCGGACACCATGTTCCTCCCATTGTCCGTCACCATGGTTCCGATTTGCAGTTGGCGCGGAGAAAGCCACACATCGATTTCTTGCTGCATGACGCGGAGCAGTTCCTCCCCTATGTGACTTCGTTCGCCGAGGCAAGCCAGGTGTAGAACTGCGTGACACCGCTGTGCCCTACACATGTGGTATGATGGAGCAGTACTTGTGGAGGCTGAGATGGTGGTGGTGGTGGAGGAGGAGGAGGCGGACATTGGCGCAGGAGCCGCAGTTTGACAACGTGGAGGAGAAAGCGGCGTCTCCTGTCCAAGTTGTTGGTGTGCCTGGGCAGGAAGCTGATTCACCATGTGGGCCATAAGGGACATATACTGGCCCTGACCGTAGTTACAGCTCCACACGTCCGCGCTGCTGTGTACCTTGGAACAAACCGATAAGCTCAAGGACTGGCCCACCTTCTGTTCTACATATTTATGAAGTGCTGGTACTGCGTTTTTGGAAAAGAAATTACAGCTTGGAACTCTCCATCTCGGCTCGGCACAAGCCATTAGTTCTCTGAACGGTGCAGAGTCCACCATTTGGAGAGGGAGGAAATGCAATACCAACAACTTGGACAGGAGCATGGTCAGCTTTTGCACCTTAGGATGGTTGGACGCATACTGTTGTCTCTTTGCAATCGCTCCCTTCTGCAGAGGTGGTGGAGCCTTGACTGGCTGCAATGGCATGCGTGCCACTGGGCGCTGCTGCTGCTGTTGCTGTGGCAGCTGGATGTACCACCACATCTGAGCCACGTTTCTCCCAGGCCACCGAATGGTGACACTGCATGTGTTGACGCAGGGCCGTGGTGCCAACGTCAGCTCCCTGGCCGCGCTTCACTTTCTGCCTACAGATTCTACATATACCCATATTCGGCACCTCCGGTGTCTTAGCAAAGAACTGCCACACCACCGAGTAGCTGATTTTACCGCCAAAGCTGCCGCTGCCTCGCTGAGCCCCTGTGCCGCTACTTTCTTGGACCTGCGAAGTGGGTTTTTTACCCGTGGCCGCTTGGCTCCCAACCTCACACTGCTGCTACCCTGCTTACTCACGGCCACACAACCCACTTGCTGGCTGCGCCGCTGCCTGACGCGCAAGCTGACGCCCTCTTCTCCTGACGATGATGAAGCCCTTGCCTCACCCGGCTCCCAACTGCGGTCAGCTACATCATCATCAATTTGTGTTTCATCGTCACTGCTGTTCTCATCTCCGGTCTTGTTATGCAGAGGCTGAACCCTCGCAACATGACCTCCCATGCCACTCTCCACATCTATACTTTGCCGCCTACTGCAAGAAGCAGGGGATATTGGCCCCATTTCTTAGCTGCCAAGTAGCTGCTGACTGCCCTCCTCAAATTATTCATCCTCGCTATATAGTGGCGCTGAGCCCAGACCGCAAAGTAGATCTCTGGCTGAGGGAACCGGATGGGACAGAGGCGGGTTGAGGACAGGTGAGGGCCGCTGACCCACTCCCGGGCCATGCCAACTAAGGGTTGTGTCTGACGTTCCCACCGACTCTTGGCTGGGGTTGTCAGATGTCATCTGGGAGGAAGTGGATGACCTAGTCAACCAATCCAGAACCATTGGGTTGCTGAACAACACACGGCCGCTAGATGACAGCAGCAGTTGTGGCCTCACCGAGTGACCCCTGCTGTGACGTCCCCTTGCTCTGCTGCGACCTGGGCCTGCACCAGGAATGTTTGTGCCACTGCCACTCGCAGGTGAAGAGCCTGCCACCTTTCTGTCTTACATACTGTGTGTTCTAAAATGTACAGACACTGTTTGATGAAGATATCTGCATATGATAACTACACACCCTGTATTTGACTCCAAATGAACCCACTAACAAGCTTGGGTAACCCTTGGATATAAATTGCGCTTCACAAATGGCCAGGAAAAATTTACTTGTATGTGCCATTTAAAAACACTGTGTATTTTACTGAATATAAAAGCACAAACAGGCTTAATTAACCTTTGGATATGAATGATGCTACAGGCAAAATTTCTTTTTTGGCGGTGAAAAAGAACGTTTCTTTTATTAAGTATAACTGCAGAAAAATAGTTAACCCTTGGATGTAAATTGCACAAAAGAAATGTGCTGCCAAAAATTAACAGTTTTGTTGTGTGTTAAAATGGCATGTATTTTACGGTACAAAACAACAGAAAAACTTATAATTAACCTTCGGTTATGAATTATGCTACAGGTAAAATGTCTTTTTTGGCAGTGAAAAAGAAGGTTTCTTTTAGTGACCACAAAATCAGAACAACGCTTAATTAACCCCGGATGTAAATTGCGCAAAAGAAATATGCTGCCAACAATTACCAGTTTTGTAGCGTGTTAAAATGGCGAGTATTTTACGGTACACAACAACAAAAAAACTTGTAATTAACCTTCGGTTATGAATTATGCTACAGGAAAAATGTCTTTTTTGGCGGTGAAAAAGAACGTTTCTTTTAGTGACCACAATGGCAGAACAATGCTTAATTAACCCCTGGATGTAAATTGCGCAAAAGAATTGAGCAACCAAAAATTACCAGCTTTGTAGCGTGTTAAAATGGAGTGTATTTTACGGTACACAACAACAGAAAAACTTGTAATTAATTAACCTTCGGTTATGAATTATGCTACAGGCAAAATGTCTTTTTTGGCGGTGAAAAAGAACATTTCTTTTAGTGACCACAACAGCAGAACAACGCTTAATTAACCCCTTGATGTAAATTGCGCAAAAGAAATGAGCAACCAAAAATGAAGTGGCATTTGGATTGTAAAAACGCTGTTTCTTTAAAGTAATACAACAGGAACAGGCTTAGATAACGCTTGGATATTTAATATGCTGTGAGCAGATAGCATTAACCTGTATATGCAGCTGCATTGGACGCACACTGGACTTCAGTTCCAATACCCCACAAAATCAGAATTAGAACGTAAGAGAAGCAGTCTCTGAGACAAGCTGTGACATCCACTTCGTTAGAATCAATTCGCCCATCTCTAGGTGTAACATGGTACAAAATCGGAAGGCAGGCTCGTAGTCGGGGACAGGCAGGGTGGTCGGGGAAGGCGGCAAGGTTCGTGGTCGGGGACGGGCATGAAGGTCAAGAAAGGTGGCAAGAGTCGTGGTCGTGGACCGGAGGCACACGGTACGGTACACGGTAATCAGAAAAAGACTTAGGATTGCTTTCTCAATAGTCAATGGGCACTAAAGATCCGGCAAGGGCATCAGGAACAGGCAAGCTTAAATAAAGGCAGCGGCCGGCACTACCCAATTACCGTCGCGCTGGCCCTTTAAATTTAACAGAGCCGGCGCTCGCCCTAGGGAGCGGAGACGTAAGCGCCGGGGTACAGGAGACGTCGTGGGAGTGAGGACGGGTAAGTGAGCCGGGACACGGCTGTCGGAGCCAGCCCGCCCGCCACCCCACCCGCGGCCAGCGGCGCCGCCCCGCGGGGAGGCATGGGGGCGCCCGCCACCTGGGTTGAGGGTCGCGGGTGCACCCGTGACACTTCAGTTTGAAGATATACACAATCATCATAGAAAAAATAGTTGTTTCATTAAAAAGTCAGTGACCACAAGGAAGTACGGTACAAGGTCAGAGGAGTAATTTCTGAAAGTCTCCAGATAAAATTGTAAAGCAGTAAGGGCAATGTGATGAGGAATACTGGTATTCCACATCACAACTTACCCACCTCATATCATGATGCCACTTTTTATCAGAAAAATAAATCAGGACATCCTTGGTTTCCTGAAGGCAACCTGGTACATGGTAGACCAAAGACTAGAGTAATGAATCCAGACATTGGCATATGTGCTCCATGAGGGAACCAATGCCAGAGACAATCGGACGCATTGGGGGAAAAATTGATTGTTTATGAATTTTGGGTAAGCCATGTAATATGGGCATAACAGGATGAAAAGTCAATAATGAGCGTCCGACCGTCTCTGGTCAAACACCCCCAAGGAAACACCCTCCAACAGTAAAGCCACCAACTCTTCTTTAAAAAAAACTTGTAGGATCAAGTTCCAACTTGAAGTAGTAGAGTCGCCTAATAGAATGCTATAGACTGGTGGTAGTCAGATTTATTCATTACGACAACAGTCCCTCCATTGTCAGCCATTCTGATAATAATATCTTTATTTGCTTTTAAGATGTCAAGTGCATATCGTTGTATGTTAGATAAATTGAAAAACTGTGACTTGGGAGGGACAGCGTCACTAATGACGTTAAGATCATGCTCTACTAAATACTGAAAATGGTCCATCGACAATGTCCTAGATTGTATAGAGTAAAGATCATTTTTAGAAATAGGAGGCTGTAAAACAGATTTCTCATCCACATTATGAATATAATTGTAATCTGCTAATTTTTCTAGGCATAACAAAGAAATTTGTTCGGAAAAATGTAAGATTGCTATAAGCATTCAAATTGTTGCCGTTTTGGGATGGCTCAGAAACATCAGACATACTGTAGAGATGAGCGATTACTAAAAAAATCTAGATCGAGCCGATTGCCAATTTTTAACAAAATCAAATCGATTTTCATCTTGATTAATCGCTAATTCGCATTAAAGTGTATGGGAGAAGATGATCAGGTTAATTTTTATACCGAAACAGGTGAGGAGAAGCTGGAATTTATTATAGTAAACCGCCACTTAATATCAGTTTTTTACTAGGCACCATACACGGGTCTCCAACCCCGTATCATCATATCCACACATAATACTGTGTCATTCTCATAGAAGCTTTAAAATATAACTACTTTATTCAAATACTCTTTAAAAGTTTTCACAAGTGAAATATTCAAGAATGAAAAGATACTTATGTTCAAGATGTTACAGCACAAAGTCCAGACTCCAAAGTCCTTTTTTCTTTTTCTTTTTCACTCCCACCAAGGAGTCCGTGAGTAGACGCTGGGAGACTGGGCAGTCCGCGTCTAATTGAATAGTGACGTTTTGAGGAGGTCCCTCCCCCTTCTCAAGCATGCGTAGATGATCCCCTCCACACACTATATAGCACTAATTACAAACACATGTTAAAACAAACATTTACCCATAGTAAACTATAAAAACACTTTAAGACTAAACTTCTCATTAATGCCTTTAGGGGCCAATGAATGCAGCCAATGTATCTATTCTGCCTGCTTTTGTAACAGTTTTGTTTTTAGTTGTTTATGATCTCTGCAATATACTTTTTGCAGCACGCACCAGCGTAATTCAGATAACCTGTGGCTTTCAGCCACAAAGTGTCGCGCTAGGAATGTTTCACCGAAATATTTTTTATCATCTTCTACCCTTGTACTCTCGCTCTTTTTTAGCTCTATATTGTCTGATCATGGATTTGTGTTCATTCAATCTTACTTTAATAGCCCTGCTAGTTTGTCCCACGTACGCTTTCCCACAGGGGCATTTGAGCATGTATATAACCGCTTCACTATCGCACGTATATGGCTATATGGCAATGGCTAACTGAAAAGATGAGGATAGCATAGCTATAGCAGGTACAGCGGTAGCAGCTGCTCTGGGGCCCCTTTGAAACATAAGAAGACACCGGTATTGGAAATGGCACATGGTAACTGGCAGGAGTCCCCTATCACTTTCTTTACCACGGCCCAAGAACTTCACATATGTGTGATGGCAGCAAGAACATCCCAATGGGGAACACGGAGATTCAGCTGGCAGGGCCGTAGCTATAGGGGTACGGTGGTAGCTAGGGCTGCCACCAGTTATCTTTTAACTGTTTCAGGGCCCAATGCAGCTAAATCAAATGGGGCCCCCACCCATTACTACTTCCTATTTTTTTACATATTAATGGGCCCCTTTTTGATTAGGAACCCTGACAGGCGTACTTCCCCATTGGCACCCCTTTTACAATAGCCTGACCCCAAAAACCAGCAAATATTACCTTTTGGATAACATTTGCACGAAGAAATTAATATTTGGAATAAGATTTTTTTCAATAGGACCACTGATTTTTTTCAATGTGGAATGTGTATTTCAAATTGTGAAGAAGGCGTGCTACAGTTTACTAGCCGGTGACATCAGCAACTGGACAACAAAATTATCAGATATCCACGCTTGATTCATTTTGATTTCAAACGATCCACATTCTCAGGGGAAAGACGGATATGTTTGTTAGTTATCACCCTGCCAGCTGTATTGAAGGTGCGTTTCGAGATAACTCTGACTGCTGAGCAGGATAAAACTTCTATGGCGTGCCGAGCAAGCTTAGGCCATTCATTAAGTTTGGACAACCAGAAGTCGATTGGGTCCATACCAAGTCCAAAAACATTGGGGTTGAGCTGCAGGTAGTCATGGACCATGGTCTTAATGCGGTCTCTGTGTGTCTGAATCCTGCTCTGCCTTACAGGTGTTGGTGAGGTGGTAAAAACGATTGTCAAATGTCACCCAGTAGGCTTCTGCTACACTGCCTGCTGCTGCGACGGCTACTTGCCATTCTACTGCTGGCACGTTGCTGATGTTGAAATTTTCTACAAGAAACCAGTAAATCACAGCAATTTCTTTTTAGAGCAGATTTCCTAACAGTGTCCTGTAAACTGGCTGTCCCCACAAAACTTCAGCAAGGAAATTTTGGACACAGAATGAAATTTTATGCAAGAAACCAGTATATCACAGCTATTTCTTTTGAGAAATTTCCTAACAGTGTCTTGTGCACAAGCTACCCCCCCCCCCACCAAAAAAAAACAAAAAAAAAAACAAGCTGCCCCCCTTTCCCTAAACTGCAGCAAGGAACTGTTGGGCAATCAAAATAAAGATGGTAAAAATGCAGTCATCAGAAATATCAAAATCCCTAACTATTACAGTCTAGGATTTTTCAATCTATCTAGAAGCTTTTCCTTTGTGAAATTGCTAGGTGATGGTGTGTCTGCCTGCTTTGACAAAAGCACAACAGAGAGAGCAGTGTGTTCAGTTCACAGTCACTAATCGTAATGGCGTTGACCAGGAAATACAGTCACATACATAAAACAGGGTCATGTGATTTTAGCAGCCAGTTAGATCCATACACCCTTACTGGTGATGTTCTTGATCCCCCTCTGTGCTCTGCACTGATTGGATGGCCGCCAGAAGTACAGGAAGCAGCGAAAATGGCTCAATTTGAAGTCTCGATCTCGATTTTTTTTTACCCGATTTTTCAGGGGAAAAAATCGGATCGAGATCTAGATAACTGTAGAAATCGACTCGATTTAAACTTTTCTCGATTGAATCACTCAACACTAATCAGAAACATTCCAAAAATGATGCTGCAATGTTAGCAACCATACAAATTTGTTAATATCTTTCACAGTGCCAAATAAATCAATGTTCTCCTCTAAAACAAAATTTAACCCTAAAGACAATAATTTAAATTGTGAGGCATCCAGGTTGTGGGAAGATAAATTCAATACATCGATAGTTTGAGAGTTATTTAACTGCTGTTGTTCCTGGTTTTCATCCTCTGGCTTTTTGTATACTTTCTTCCCCCCCCTCCTTGTGCGTTTTTAAGTTTTTTGAAGCCTTGGATGGTTTCAATTTTTTATAATAAGACAGCTTTTGTACGGAATTGGTTGACATAGAAGCATCATCCTGAGTGTCAGTATTACCTTCTGTAGAAGTCAATAGAGCTAAAGCTGACTCTATTTTGTTTTCTCCTCCAATTGCTTTTATTCCCTTTTCGTTCAAGGATTGAATTTTATACGTATCTTGCAGCTTCAGTCTGAGCATGGAGCCTTATCAAGGATCATGAATTGCAACACTATAGAGGTGAGTTGGCTCTCCTGTTTTGCTTTGATTCACGTTACATCTCCCTGACTGCTCACTGGGTGAGTTTGGTGGATGACACTGCCTCTGGTGATGGGTCTGGGCAGACACTCTTCAACACTGCTGGGATGGTGCAAAGACCAGATCACCAACCTTGACAGATAGCATCACATGCCAAGAGAAACCAGGCTCTCAAATTAATTTGTCTTGGAGACCGTAAACACACAAATCAAGAGCTGTGAACGGCTCTGCGCACTCAGATCGACCAGTGGCTGGGTGCTAAGGACCTGGCGCCAGGCAAGGTGGTGTGCGACAACGGGAGCAGTCTCCTTGTTGCCCTTAAGATTGGTAGACTTACTCACATGTAGAGATGGGCGAATCGATTCCAACGAAGGGGAATTCGTTTAGAATTTCAGGAAAACTTTGGTTCTGAACGAAGTCGAAGTTTGGGGTACTTCGGGTGAACGAAGTGTGCTTTTGATTGATAAAATGGCTGCGAGCACATGGCGCTACATGGGGCAAAGGACTCTGGGAGGAAGAAGGGCATAGCCTGCATGACATGTGCAGAGATGAAGCCAATCAGAGACCGACGGGATTCTGTGACGTCACCGCACTATATATGTCCGGGCGCGCCGCTGGGGAGTCAACCGCTTCACTGTACCGATCTGGAGGTGCTGCCGCGGGCTGATTGTTACTGAAGATAAAAAAAAAAATACTGATTTTAATACAGCGATTTTTGTGGTGTGTCTCTCTGACTTGTCTCCAGAGACTGCTTCTCTTGATGTTCTATTTCTGATTTTTGGTGTATTGAATCTGAAGTCCATGTGCGTCACTGCAGCTGTATACATTTTAATGCTTCTGTCACAGCACATGAATATCCAAGGGCAATCTAAGCCAGTTCTTGTTGTATTACATTTAAGAAACAGCGGTTTTTTATAATACAATACCACTTCATTTTTGGCTGCTAATTCTTTTGCGCAATTTACATCCAGGGGGTTATGAAGAGTTGTTCGTGCTGCTGTGGTAGACAAAAAATAGACCATCTTTTTTCACCTCCAAAAAATAAAATTTCTACTGTAGCATAATTCACAAGCGAATTTTAATTACTATTTTTTTATCTTGTTGGGTTGAGTAGAAACACGCAATTGTAACATTTTTTTGCTACAAAGCTAGTAGTTTCCCGGATGCTCATTTCTTTTGAGCAATTTTCATTCCAGGGTGTTAATATAAGCGTTGTTTTTGTGCTTATGGTGACAAAAATAGACCGTCTTTTTCACCGCCAAAATAAAAATTTTCCTGTAGCATAATTCAAAGCTGATGGTTTTAATTACTTTTTTTTCTCTTGTTGTGTAGCGTAGAAAACACGCAATTGTAACACTACAAGCTTAGTAGTTCTGACTGCTCAATTCTTTTGCGCATTTTCATCAGGGATTAATTTAAGAGTTGTTTTTGTGCTAATGGTAACAAAAATAGACAGTTTTTCACCGCCAAAAAATAAAATTTTCACTGAAGCATAATTCACAAGCGAAGGTTAATTTCAATTTTTCTTTGTTGTGTTGCGTATGAAAATCACGCAATTGTAAACACGCTACAAAGCTAGTTGTTTCCGGCTGCTCAATTCTTTTGCGCAATTAACATTCAGGGGTTAATTAAGCGTTGCTTTTTGTGCTGTGGTGACAAAAATTGACCGTCTATTTCACCGCCATAAATAAAATTTTCCGTGAAGGTATTAATTCACAATGCGACGGTTAATTACAATTTTTTCTCTTTGTTGTGTAGCAAGAAAACACGCAATTGTAACAAGCTACAAAGCATAGTAGTTTTGGCTGCTCAATTCTTTTTGCACAATTTAAATCCAGGGTTAATTAAGCGTTGTTTTTTGCCTATGGTGACAAACTATAGACCGTCTTTTTCACCGCCAAAAATATAAATTTTTCCTGTAGCATAATTCACAAGCGAAGGTTTTTTATATTTTTTTTCTCTTGTTGTTGTTGCGTAGAAAACACGCAATTGTAAACACGCTTAAAAGCTAGTTGTTTCCGGGGGCTGCTCAATTCTTTTGCGCAATTAAAAATCCAATGATTAATTAAGCCATTGGTTTTTGGCTGTGGTGACAAATAAAAGACCGTCTTTTTCACCGCCAAAAAATAAAATTTTCCTGTGCATAATTCACAAGCGAAGGTTAATTTACATTTCTTTTCTATTGTTGGGTTGCAGTATGAAAACTTCGCAATTTTAACACCGCTACTAAGCTAGTAACGTAGGTTTCTGGGCTGATCATTCTTTTGCGCAATTTACATCCAAGGGTTAAATTAAGCTTTGTTTTTGTGCTATGGTGACAAAAATTTGACCGTCTCACTTTTTCACCGCCACAATATACAATTTTCCTGTAGCTAATTCACAAGCGAAGGTGTATACGTTTTTTTCTCTTGTGTGTAGGTTAGAAAACACGCAATTGATAACAACCTCAAAAGCTAGTAGGTTCCGGCTGCTCACTTCTCTTGCGCAATTAACATCCAGGGGTTAATAAGCGTTTTGTTTATTTTTTTGTGCTGTGGTGACAAAAGTTAGACCATCTTTTTCACGCCAAAAAATATCAATTTTCCTGTAGCATAAATTCACAAAGCGAGAAGGTTTAATTACCATTTTTTTCTCTTGTTGTGTTGCGTAGAAAACACGCAATGTACACGCACAAACAGCTTAGTTCGTTTCCGGCCTGATCTATTCTTTTGCGCACCAATTTACATCAAGGGTTTATTAAGCGTTGTTCTGATGCGTTGGTGACTCCAAGAACGTTCTTTTTCACCGCCAAAAATACAATTTTTTCTGTGTAGATAATTCAACAATGGCGAATGGTTGAATTTACAATTTTTTCTTCGTGTGTAGCGAGATAACAAGCAATTGTAACACGCTTCGCAAGCTCAGTTAGGTTTCTGGTCTGCTAATTCTTGTTGCGCAATTTACATCCAGGGGGTTAATTAAGCGTTGTTTTTGTGCTATGGTAGACAAAAATAGATCGTCTCTTTTTTTCACCGCCAAAAATACAATTTTCCTGTAGCATAATTCACAAGCGAAGGGTTTATTACAATTTTTTTTCTCTTTGTGGTGGTAGCGTGAAAACACGCAAAATTTATACTCGCTACAAAGCTAGTAGTTTCTGGTGCTCATTTTTTGCGCAATTTACTATCCAGGGGTTAATTAAGCGTTGTTTTTTGTGCTATAGTGACAAAATAGACCGTCTTTTTCTACGCCAAAAATACAATTTTCCTGTATGCATATATTCACTAGCGAAGGTTAATTCAATTTTTTCTCATTGTTGTTATAGCGTAGAAAACACGCAATTGTTAAACACGCTTACAAGCTAGTAGTTTCAGGCTCTGCTCATTTCTTTTGCGCAATTTACATCCAGGGGTTAATTAAGCGTTATTGTTTTTGTGCAAGTCGTGACAAAAATAGACCATCTTTTTCAAAGCAAAAAATAACAAGTTATTCCTGTCATAATAATTCACAAGCGAAGGTTAAGTACAAATTTTTTCACTTGTTGTGTAGCGTAAGAAAACACCGCCAATTGTAACAGCTACAATGCTAGTAGTTTCCGGCTGCTCAATTCTTTTGGCAATTTACATCCAGGGGTTATATAAGCGTGGTTCGCTGCTGTTGGTGTCTCCAAGGAAACCGGTTCTTTTTCACCGCCCAAAAAATACAATTTTTCCTCGTAGCATTAATTCACAAGCGATGCGTTAATTACATTTTTTCACTCTTGTTGTGTCTAGAGTAAGAAAAAACGCGCATAATTAGTAATCACGATACAAAGCTAGTAGTTTCCGGACTGCTCAATTCTTGTTGCGCAATTTTCATCCAGGGGTTAATTAAGCTAGTTTGTTTTTGTGCTGTGGTGACAAAAATAGGACCGTCTGTTTCACCGCCAAAAAATACCAACTTTCCTGTAGCATAATTCACCAAGCGGAGGTTAATTTCAATTTTTTTCTCTTGTTGTGTAGCGTAAAAAACATGCAATTGTAACACGATAAAAAGCTAGTAGTTTACGGGCTGCTCAATCTTTGCGCAAATAAACATCCAGGGGTTAATTAAGCGTTGTTTTTGTGCTGTGGGTGACAAAAATAGACCGTTCTTTTTCACGCCCAAAAATACAATTTTCCTGTAGCATAATTCACAATTGCAAGTGAAGGTTAATTACAATTTTTCTCTTGATGTGTAGGCGTAGAAAAACACGCCAATTGTAACACGCTAAAAAGCTAGTTAGTTTCGGTGCTAATTCTTTGCGCAAATAACATCAAAGGGGTTAATTAAGCATTGTTTTTTGTGCTGTCTTGGTGACATAAATAGACCGTTTTTTTCCCGCAAAAAAAAACAATTTGCCTGATGTTAGCTAATTCACAAAGCAAAGGTTAATTACAAATTTTTTCTCTTGTTGTGTAGCGTGAAAACGCAATGTAACACGCTAAAAAGCTCCTAGTAGTTTCCGCTGCTCAAATTCTTTTGCGAAATAACATCAGGGGTTAATTAAGCATTGTTTTTTGTGCTGTGGGACAAAATAGACTGTCTTTTTCACCGCCAAAAAAATACAATTTTCCGTAGGGCATAATTAACACATGCGAAGGTTAATTACATTTTTTTATCTTGTTGTATAGCGTAGAAAAAACCACGCAATTGTAAACGCTCCTTAAAAAGCGTAGTAAAGTTTCCGGCATGCCTTCATTTCTTTTCACCAATTTACATCCAGGGGGTAATTAAGGCGTTGTTTTTGTGCACGTGGTGCAAAAATAAACCATCTTTTTCACCGCCCAAAAAATACAATTTTCCTGTAGCATAAGTCACAAGCGAAGGTTAAGTACTATTTTTTAACTTGTTGTGTGAGCCGACTAGAAAAACGCAATTGTAACACGCTACAAAGCTAGTAGTTCCGGGGCTGCCTCAATTCTTTTGCGCCAATTTTACAAGCCAGGGGTTATTTAAGCGGTTGTTCTGCTGCTGTTGTGACCATCTCAAGAAACCGTCTTTTTCACCGCCAAAAAAAATACAATTTTCTGTAGGCATAAATTCACAAGGATGGTTTTAATTACATTTTTTATCTGTTGTGTAGCGTAGATAAACACGCAATTGTACACGCTACAAATGCCGAGTAGTTTCCGGCTCTATGCTCATTTCTTTTGCGCCATTTACATCCAGGGGTTAATTAAGCGTTGTTTTTTGTGCTGTATGGGTGACAAAAATAGACCGTCTTTTCACCGCCAAAAAATACAACTTCTGTGCATAATTCACAAGCAGCGAAAGGTTAATTTACAATTTTTTCTTTGTTGTGTAGTTATAGTGTAATAAGCACGCAATTCGTAACACGACTAAAAAGCTAGTAGGTTTCCGGCGCTCATATTCTTTTTGCGCAAAATAATATCCAGGGGTTATGAAGCGTTGTTTTTGTGCTGTGGTGAAAAAACTAGACCGTCTTTTTCACCGCCAAAAAAATACAATTTCCTGTAAGCCATAATTCACAAGCGAAGGTTAATACTACAATTTTTTCTCTTGTTGTGTAGCTAGGAAAACCACGCCAATTGTAACACGCTACAAAGCTTGTAGTTTCAGGCTGACTCAATTCTTTTGCGTAATTTACATCCAGGGGTTATTAAGCGTTGTTTCATGCAGTTGTGTTACTCAGTAAAGAAACTTTATTTTTCACCGCCACAAAAGAATATTCTGTAGATTAATTCATATCGATAGGATATATGCCTGTTTGTGCTTTTATATTCAGTTAAAATACAAACAGTTTTTAACGGCCAGGCACATACAAGTCAATTTTTCCTGGCCCATTTGTGGAGCGAAATTTATATCCAAAGGGTTACCCCAAGATTCTTAGTGGGTTCATTTGGAGTCAAATACAGGGTGTGTGTTTTTATCTTTACAGATAATCTTCATCAAACAGTGTCTGTAATTATAGAAACAAACAGTATGGTCTCAGACAGAGAGGTGGGCAGGCTCTTCACCTGCGAGTGGCCAGAGGCACAAACATTCCAGGCCCGGTCGCTGCACAGCAAGGGGACATCGGTGCAGGGGTCACTCGGTGGGGCCAAGCTGCCGTGTCATCTAGGGCCGTTGTGTTGTTCAGCAACCCCCATCCGGATCTTGATTGGGTGACTAGGTATCCGCTTCCTCCCAGATGACTTCTGACAACCCCAGCCAGAAGTCGGGTGGGAACCTCAGACACAACCTTAGTTGGCATGGCGGGAGCTGGTCAGCTGGCCCTCCCTGTCCTAACCCGCTCTGTCCCATCCGGTTCCCTCAGCAAGAAATCTACTATGTGGTTGGGCTCAGCGCCCACTTTACTAGCGAGAGGAAACAATTTGAGGAGGGCATCAGCAGCTACTGGGCAGCGAAGAAATTGGGGCCATTCATCCCCTGCTTCTTGCAGTAGGCGGGCAAAGTATAGATGTTGAAAGTGGCATGGGAGTCATGTATGTGAGGGTGTCAGGTCTGCATACCCAGACCTGGTGATGAGGACAGCCTAGTGGATGAAACACAAATAGATGATGATGTAGGCCGACCGCACTTGGGAGCCGGGTGAGCAAGGGCTTCATCAACGTCAGGAGAAGCGGCCGTCCAGCTTGCGGCGGCAGGCAGACACCCGCAGCCAGCAAGTTGGGTCGTTGTGGCCGTGAGTTCAGCAGGATAGCTGCACGTGTTGAGGTCTGGAAGCCAAGCGGGCCCGGGGGCTATCCTAAAAAAACCCCACTTCGCAGGTCAACAAGAGGTAGCAGCCCAGGGGCTCAGGAGGCAGCGGCGGCAGTAGTCACTCAGTGCGGAGCGTGGTTGGCGGTAAAATAGATACTCGGACGGTGTGGCTGTTCTTTGCTAAGACACGGAGGAGCCGGAATATTGGTATATGTTGAATCTGTAAGCAGAAAGTGAAGCGTGGCCAGTGAGCTAAAGATGGCACCACGGCCCTGCGTCAAAATGCAGCGTCAACTTCCGGTGGCCTGGGAGAAAAGTGGCTTCAGATGTGGTGGTCCCATCTGCCGCCGCAGCAACAGCTAGCAGCAGCAGGCACAGTAGTAGAAATGACATTGCAGCACCAGTCCAGGCTCCCACCACCTCTGCAGAAGGGAGCTGTTTCCCTCCCTTGACAATCATCTCCCGGTCCAGATGCTCCTGCTCCCTCGCTTACTCATGGCGCCCAGCAGTCGATTTCAGCCAGAGACGATTGCAAAGAGACAACCAGTATGGACCAACCATCCTATGTTGCAGCCAGTGACAGTGCTCCTGTCAAGTTGTTGGTACTGCAGTCCCTCCTTTTCCAAATATATGGTGGCTCTGCTCCGTTCAGGAGTACTAATATTGCTTGTGCTGAGCCGAGATGGAGAGTTCCAAGCGTTTATTTCTTTCTCAAAAAAGGCAGTACCAGCACTTCATAAATATGTAGACAGAAGGTGGGCACAGTTCCTTATGTTATCGGTTTGTTCCAAGGTGCAGGGCAGCGCGGATCGTCTGGAGCTGGAACTATCGGTCAGGGGCCAGTTTACATGTGGCTGGGTGAATGTGCTTTCGAGCCAAGGCACAACAACAACTTGGGACAGGAGACGCCGCTTACTCCTCCACGTTGTCTAACTGCTGTCTGCGCCAATGTCCGCCTTCCTCCTCCTCCACCACCACCACCATCTCAGCCTCCACAAAGTACTGACTCCATATACCACATGTGTAGGGCACAGCAGGTGTCACGCAGTTTACACATGGCTTGCCTCGGCGAACGAAGTCACCACAGGGGAGGAAAACTGCTCCGCGTCATGCAGCAAGATATCGATGTGTGGCTTTCTCCGTGCCAACTGCAAATACTAGAGCCCAACCATGGTGACGGACAATGGGGGAACTGGTGTCCGGCGCTGAACGAGGAGGGATGGTCATGCGCCCTGCATGGCCAAGTGTTCAATCTGGATGTGAAAAGGTTCTGGAGACTTCCACGATCTTCAGATAAACATTCTGAAAATGGCCAGGAAATGTGCATGCCGTTATCCATTACGTATACAAAATCCAGTGAACACCCTCCTCGAGTTGGCAGCGGCAGAACGGACTCTCCCAACACCACTACTGATATCGCGATGGTTTCCCAACCCAGTTGGAATTCCAGCATGCACATGTTGGACTGACTGTATGACTGTGAAAGGCCTATTAACGATTTTTTGATGATCCAGGCAGACAGAAGTACTCCCCTGTGTAAACTTTGATGTCAGCCAGTGGCAGCTCATGCATGGACATCTGCCGTTTGTGCGGCCCATTCGAGAGGTTGGCAACGTTATTTGTCAGTCGCCAGGACTACGGTTGAATAACGTCATTCCACTGCTTCATGGTCTGGAACAGATGTGGAAAAATCTGGTCTGGGCAGGGGACTGGAGAAGTGGCGACTACATCTCGTGGCCAACATTGAGAAGTCCGAGTGGGGACTGAATGGAGGAAGGAGCAGGAGGAGGAGGAGGAGGACATTTGGTGCAGAAGAATTGGAGGCAGAAGCATTTGTCTGGTGAAATGAGTTTATATTCTACCAGGTGACAGAGAGGAGGAGCAGGAGCAGGCTGGAGGATGGTGGATGGGAGATGAGGAAAGATGAGGCAGAGACCCCCAAGCCAACCGTGGCAGTTCAGTGGAAATGGACGCTGGGAGCCCCTCGGATGTCACTTGTGCAGATGGCCGAGCAATGACTTTTGGCTGGCATAGTGACTGCCGAATTGTCAGCAATCGGCGGAGGGATGACTTCTGGCTCTCCACCCTATGGACCTCGCTACCGGTCCAATATGGAAGCCTTTTTCCCGCTATTGAAGTGGGAGGAAAAACTCAAATACATATGGAATATCATCCGTAATCAGTTGGCGCTGCCTATGTGCTTGCATTCGTCCCTCCTCTGACAGGTCTGACGGGGGGGGGTTCCTCAGCGCTCAACATATTACTGCCAGCGGCCTGCTGGGGGAAGGTGGGGGGGTAGGAGACAGTACCAGCTCATCAGCAGTAACCGAAGTCTGGATGTCACTGATGAGACAGCTTCCTTCACCCGCCGAGGTGAGGAGGGTAGTCGCCAGCAACAGCAGCAGCAGACCTGGAGCGTCCCTGAACCAACAAGGTGGGTGGATACTGGGACAGGCACTCTGCACACAAGTTAGAAGATCGTGGACTACTGGGCAGCCAATACTGGGAGTGTGGCTAAACTTGCCGAGTTTGCAGTGGAGAAAGCCTGTCCTGGCCCGTGCCAGTAGTGTGGAATCAGAGGGGTTGTTCCAGTGCGGCGGGGGCCATCGTTAGCCCGAAGGAGGGCAGAACCCGCTTGGTTCCACGGGAAATGTGGAAGATGACCTTTGTCAAGATGATTCAGGGCGTGGATCGGCCAGGATTTTCCACACTCACCAATGCCTAAGCGTCACGACTACATCAGCCATGGACGCCTCTACCCAAACTGTGAGAAATGAGAGTCTGGGTTCAAATACCTGCCTCAGCCATATTCTGATGGCGCATCCCGCTGATGCCACACATCTGCTAACAGTTTTCTCCATTGCCTAAAACCTCTTTATAGTGACTGGTATTGCCACCCACCTCCACACTGTGTCATTGAGCCACTGTAATGACCTCATGCTGCTGCTGTGGTGCTGGCTGTGACCTACACACTGTGTCTTTGTCCCAACTCTGTGGCCTACTCCTGTTTTTGCCACCTTCCAGAATGTCATCGTGCAAACTACCTGACCTCTGCTGCTGCTGTGTGACCTACACACTGTGTCATTTGTGCCACTGTCTGACCTCATGCTTGTCCTGTGGGCTGCTGCCTTGAATACACACTGTGTCATTGTCCCACTCTGTGGCCTACTCCTGTTATTGCCACTCCAGAATGTGATTGTTCCACACTGTCTGACTCATGTGCCTGCTGTGGTGCTGCAGTGACCTCCACACTGTGTCTTTGTGCCACTGTTGACATCATGCTGCTGCTGTGGCTGCTGCTGTGACCTAACACTGTGTCATGTCACACTCTGTGCGCCTACTTTGTTTTTGCCACCTCCAGTATGGTCATCGTGCCACTGCCTCAGTACCCTCATGCTGCTGCTGCCGTGACCTACCAACTCTGTGTCATTGAGCCATGTCTGACCTATGCTGCTCTGTGGCTGCTGGCCGTGACCTACACACTGTGTCATTGTCCATCTGTGGCCTACTCTGATTTTTCCACCTCCAGAATGTCATTGTGCCACTGCCTGACTTCATTGCTGCTGGTGCCAGTGACCTGCACACTGTGTATTTGTTCAACTGTCTGACCTCATGATGCTTGCTGGGCTGCGCGTGACCTACACACTGTCATTGTGGCCACTTTCTGACCTTCATGCTCTGCTGTGGCCTGAAGCTTGAATGACCTACACACTTGTCTTGTGCCACTTTTGTCTGACCTCATGCTGCTGGTGTGGCTGATGCCAGAGAACTACACACTCTGTCATTTTGGCCACTGTTTTTTGACCTCATAGTGCTGCTTGCCGTGACCTCCACAACTGTGTCATTGTGCCACTTGTGACCTATTCTGTTTTTTTGCCACCTCACAGGAATGTCATTGTTGCCACTGTCTGACCATCCATTGCTGCTGTGGCTAGCGCCGGCACCTCCACACTCTGTCATAATGTTGCACACCTGAGCTCTCAGCTTGTTTTTTTCAGCATTTCGCTGGCATGACTTTATCAGGCAACATCCCCCCTTCAGTTTTTTGATCAGTTTTGCCCTCTTAAGTGCCCAGGGAATTTTATAGTGAAGCGATTCTAAGAGCGGCGGCAGTCATGTGCGTGTCATACTAAAACACAACATTGTATGAAGACCAAACCAAGCTCCCTCTGCATATTTAAGCATGGCACAACATTCTACAGCACCCTGCAGGCTCTGTGCAGCCTGGAAATAGCTGTTTTTTAACGTGATTCGTGCTGAAGTAATTCGGAACGAAGTTATCATGTGTCTTTCAATATTTAAAGGTATGTATTTCTTACAAGCATAATGGAATGTCTGTATATTTGGTATTACTGGAATCATTGCCACTTGCAGAATACAAATAACATATTATTTGTACTACACAGTAAACTTCACAAAAATGTTGCAAATATTTAATTTTCTTACACATTTCACCCCACTTATAATTTGTTGGGGGTTTCCCAGTGCATTATAAGTAAAGTCAATGATACCTTTAAAAAGTAATTTTTGTCCTGCAAAAAAAAAAAAAGCCTATGTACATTGAAAAATAGAAAAGTAATGGCTCTTAGAATGCGGGGAGAACAAAACAAAATCAATGAAAAAAAAAGCCTGGTCCTTAAGCGGTTAAAAGGGGTGGAAAATTTAGCAATAGACTGGGGAGACAGAAGTTCTAGCTACGCCATTGCTTAGTTGATGGACATTGCTACAAGGTTTTGCTATCAAAAAGCATCAAACACCCACACAACAATATTTCATATGGAAAAGCTCATTAAATGTCAGACCTAACTGAGGCTACTGATTAGTGATGAGCGATTAGGCAAATCATTGTCTTCGAGACGATTACCGATTTTGGGAACAATCTCGCCGATGTACGATCTTCAATGACGATTCATCGCCGATTCCCATGAAAGTCCATGGGAGAGGAAGACCAGGTTCATTTTTACACGCAAACAGGTGAGGTGAAGCTGGAATTAACATCCACAACAGTAAACTGGATACATGGCACATCTTAGTCAAGGCAATTAGGCTATAAGAGTCGCAGAAAAAAATTCACAGGCTAAAATAATTAATTCCGTTCAATGGCTAACCAAAAAGATGAGGATGGCGTAGCCATAGCAGGTACGGTTCCCCTTTGACACAAAACAAGACACCGGTATTGGAAATGGCACATGGTAACTGATAGGAGACCCCTATCACTTTTTGCACCAGGGACCAACAACTTGTCATATATGTGGTGGCAGCAAGAATATCCAAACGGGGAACACGGAGGTTCAGCTGGAAGGGCTGTACTTAGATTGGGTGCGGTGAGAGCCAGGGCTGCTGTCAGTCATCTATTAACCCTTTCATGCCCACATGCAGCTAAATCAAATGGGGCGCCCACCCATTACTACTTTCTATTTTTAACATATCACCGGGCCCCTTTTTGATTCGGGCCCCTGACAGGATTACTGCGCTATTGGTACCCCTGGCATCCATTTTAAAGTAGCCCGACCCCAAAACCAACAAAAATGACATTAGGGACCCTCAGAATAAAAATTTGCAATAACAAAATGACTATATTAAAAAAAAAAAAATTCCAGTGCTGCTGCTGCTACTACAGCTACTTGCCATTCTACTGCTGGCATGTTGCTGACGTTGTTCTACTGTGACATTAGAAGGTGAAAAAGTTGCAACAGATGTCTCCAGTTGGTCAACGAGCCTTGTCTCAAATTCCTGCATTCTATTGTCAATTTGTGTGGGTGCAAGGAAATTGCTCACTTTTGATTTGAAACGTGGATCAGGGAGGCTGACCACCCAGCAACCGCTGTTCATTTTGATGGCCTTGATGCATGTGAAATAATCTTTTTTTCAATAAGACCTTTACTATTGTTTTCTTTTACCTCAGCATGACCCCAAAAGCCACACAGATGCCCTTATGAACCTTTAGAATAAAAAGTGCTGGAATAAATAAGTATTTGAACCACTATTTTAGTGAACAGGACATTGACTATCCCTGTCCTTTACTGCAGCATGACCCGAAAACCCGCACAGATGCTCTTATGGACCCTCAGAATAAAAAGTGCCGGAAGAAATAAGTATTTGAACCACTATTTAAGTGAACAGGACATTGACTATCCCTGTCCTTTACCGCAGCATGATGTAAAAACCCACACAGATGCCCTTATGGACCCTCAGAATACCAATTGTCACTAAGAAATTTACTATTTCAAACAAGATTTTTTTTAATGCTGCTGCTGCTACTGCTGCTTGCCATTCTACTGCTGGCACGCTGCTGACGTTGTTCCACAGTGACATTAGAACGTGAAAAAGACGCAGTAGATGTTTCCAGTTGGTCAATGAGCCCTGTCTCAAATTCCTGCATTCTACTGTAAATTTGTGTGTGTGGAAGGAAGTTACTAACTTTTGATTTGATAGGTGGATCAAGGAGGGTGGCCACCCAGTAACTGCTGTTCATTTTGATTGCCTTGATGCGTGTGAAATACGCTTTTCTTCAATATGACCTTTACTATTGCTGTCTTTTACAGTGACCTGACCACCAAACCAGCAAAAATGCTCTTAGTGACCATGAGAATAAAAATCGGCGAAAGAAATTATTATTATGAATAGGACATTGAGTATCGCTATCTTTTACAGCAGCATGACCACAAAAGCAGCAGAAAAGACCTTTCGGACACTCAATAAAATTAGAAAGACTAAAAGAGTATGTGAATTAAACTTTTTTTCAATACGACCTTTACTGCTGGAGTTTTTTACAGTGATCTGACCACAAAACCAGCAAAAATGCCCTTACTGACCATGAGATTAAAATTTGCAGGAAGAAATTAATGTTTCAAACAAGATTTTTCTGAATAGGACATTGAGTATCGCTCTATTTTACAGCAGCATGACCCTTAAACCAGCCAAAATGCCCTTATGGACACTCCTAATATAATTTGCACGAAGAAATGCAGACGGTTGACGGGGAGGTCCAAATGACGCAGCAACGCTGACAGTCTAGCTGACTCCGTGTGCGAATGCCGAACGTGTGAGCTAAGACTGAGCCTTCCTCAGAAGACAGTCAAGACGAGGGTAGCGCTTGAGAAATTTCTGGATATACGAGAGCGCTTGCCCCTCCATATGAAATTCGAAAAAGTCTGAGGTAGCACCATTACATGCTTATGCTTAAGCAACAATTGAATATTTTGCAATGGATATTGTCACATAAACTCATTATGAATTGGCTCAAGGAGTTCAGGTTCCTTTCCGTGAATGCAGATGAAATGAGCTTCACTTGGTAACGCTGGTTGACGCTCCAGTTCCATCCAGGTGCCCTTTTCCTTGGCTTCCTTTTTCTTCCACTCGTTTCCTGGATGCGCTGAAGGAAACTCTCTCTGCACTTGGGGTGGCGAATGTGCTCCACACGAAAGTTGGTTCTTGTGGCAAGGGTTTTACCATTGATCTGCTTGTTTACAATTATACCAACAGAATGCTGTTTAACATTGTAGATCCTGGCAGTATTGCCATGATAGCAGTTATGTGGCATGCCTTTTTCTATGGTGCTTATACCCCTAATGTGCATAATGTCGCCTTTCTTGTAGATCCGCATGTATGTTGAGAAAGGCAGAGGGCCACTGACCGGAGTACTGCCCTATTTGCATCCCTGGCACCCCTTTCACAGTAGCCTGACCCTAAAAACCAGCAGAAATGCCCTTATGGACACAGAGAATATAATTAGCATGAAGAAATGAGTATTTGAAACAAGATTTATTTGAATAGAACCTTGAATATTGCAGGTTTTTCCAACTGCATGACCTCAAAAGCAGCAAAAACTACCTTTTTGACACTCACTTAAGTTAGCAAGAATAAAAGAGCTTTTTTTTAAAACATTTTTTTGGAATAGGGCCTGGATTATAGCTATTTTTGACAGCACCATGATGCCAATAGCTGAAAAGTGACTTTGCGAACACTCTTAAAAATTGTGATGAAGAAATGCCTGTTAGAAACAAAAAGTTTTACCATAGGACCTGGATTATAACTGTTTCTTATAGCACCATAACCCCAAAAGCTGTAAAAATGACCTTTTGGACACTCTTAAAAATTGTGAAGAAGAAATGCCTGTTAGAAACAACATTTTTTACCAAAGGACCTGGATTATAGCTATTTTTTTTACAGCACCATGACCCCAAAACCATTGACACTCCTTAAACTTTTAATGAAGAAATGAGTAATTGGAATAAGGTTTTTTTCAACAAAACTTGTACTATCTTTTACAGTCTCCTAACTGCCAAATCAGCAAGATGATCTTTTGGACACTCTGAATACAATTTGCAGTAAGAAATGAGCATTTAAAAAAAAAAATTTCAAGAGGAATGTGAAGTAGACCAGCTACTAATTAGAGATGGCCGAATTTCTCAAAAATTCGGTTCGCTCACTTCGCTGAATTTCCCGACAAAAATAACTTCGGTCCGAATTACTTCGGGACAAATCACGTTAAAAAACAGCTATTTCCAGGCTACACAGAGCCTGCAGGGTGCTGTAGAACGTTGTGTCATAATTAAATATGCAGAGGGAGCTTGGTTTGGTCTTCATACAATGTTGTGTTTTAGTATGACACGCGCATGACTGTCGCCGCTATTAGAATCGCTTCACTATAAAATTCCCTGGGAACTTAAGAGGGCAAAACTGACCAAAAAACGGAAGGGGGAATGTTGCCTGATAAAGTCATGGCAGCGACAGCTGGAAAATAACAAGCTGAGAGCTCAGGTGGCAACATCAGTGACAGAGTGTGGAGGTGACGGCGGCAGCCACAGCAGCATGAGGTCAGAGAGTGGCACAATGACATTCTTGAGGTGGCAAAAACAGGAGTAGGCCACAGAGTGGCACAATGACACAGTGTGGAGTTGACGGCATCAACAGCAGCAGCAGCATGAGGTCAGACAGTGTCACAATGACACAGTGTGGAGATAGCAAAAACAGGAGTAGGCCACCGAGTGGCACAATGACAGGGAGTGGAGGGCACGACAGCAGCCACAGCAGCAGCATGAGGTCAGGCAGTGGCACAATGACGTTCTGGAGGTGGCAAAACAGTAGTAGTCCACAGAGTGGCACAATGACAGAGAGTGGAGGTGACGGAGGCAGCAGCATGAGGTCAGACAGTGGCACAATGACATTCTGGAGGTGGAAAAAACTGGAGTAGGCCACAGAGTGGCACAATGACACAGTGTGGAGTTGACGGCATCAACAGCAGCAGCAGCATGAGGTCAGACAGTGGCACAATAACACAGTGTGGAGGTGTCAAAAACAGGAGTACGCCACAGAGTGGCACAATGACACAGTGTGGAATTGACGGCATCAACAACAGCAGCAGCATGAGGTCAGACAGTGGCACAATGACAGTGTGGAGATAGAAAAAACAGGAGTATGCCACCGAGTGGCACAATGACAGGGAGTGGAGGTCACGACAGCAGCCACAGCAGCAGCATGAGGTCAGACAGTGGCACAATGACATTCTGGAGGTGGCAAAAACAGGAGTAGGCCACAGAGTGGCACAATGACACAGTGTGGAATTGACGGCATCAACCAGCAGCAGCAGCATGAGGTCAGCAGTGGCACAATGACACAGTGTGGAGGTGACAAAACAGGAGTACGCCACAGAGTGGCACAATGACAGGGAGTGGAGGGCACGGCAGCAGCCACAGCAGCAGCATGAGGTCAGGCAGTTGCACCATGACATTCTGGAGGTGGCAAAACAGTAGTAGGCCACAGAGTGGCACAATGACAAAGTGTGGATGACGGATCAACGCAGCATCAGCTGAGGTCAGACAGTTGGCACAATGACACAGTGTGGAGGTGACAAAAACAGGAGTAGGCCACAGAGTGGCACAATGCACAGGGAGTTGGGGGCATAAACCGGCAGCAACAGCAGCAGATGAGGTCAGGCAGTGCACCATGACATTCTGGAGGTGGCAAAAAAAAGAGCTAGGCCACAGAGTGGCACAATGACAGGGAGTGGAGGGCAGGGCCCAAAACGCATCAGCAGCATGAGGTCAGACAGTGGCATAATGACATTTGGAGGTGGCAAAACAGTAGTAGGCCACACAGTGGCACAATGACAGAGAGTGGAGGTGACGGTGGAGCAGCTGAGGTCAGACAGTGTCACAATGACATTCTGCAGGTGGCGAAAACAGGAGTAGGCCACAGAGTGGCTCAATGACACAGTGTGGAGTTGACGGCATCAACCGCAGCAACAGCAGCATGAGGTCAGACAGTGGCACAATGACATTCTGGAGGTGGCAAAAACAAGAGCAGGCCACTGAGTGGCACAATGACATAGGAGTGGAGGGCATGGCAAAAGCCACATCAGCAGCATGAGGTCAGACAGTGGCACACTGACATTCTGGAGGTGGCAAAACAGTAGTATGCCACACACTGGCACAATGACAGAGAGACGGAGTGGAGGTGACGGCAGCAGCAGCAAAAGGTCAACAGTGGCACAATGAAAATTGTGGAGGTGGCAAACATTTAAAAGTTGGACAGATGGAAATGTCAGAGAGTGGGGTGATGGGTGGCATCAGCATGAGGTGAGGCAGTAGTTGAACAATCTTCACATTTGGAGGTGGCAAAAAACGGAGTGGGCCCACAGAGTGGCACAATGACACAGGTGGAGTTGCGGCTAACACAGCGAGCATAGGTCAGACAGGGGCACAATGACATTTGGAGGGGGAAAAAACTGGAGTAGGCCCAGAGTGGCAAAATGACATAGGTGGAGGGAAGGAGCAGCCACAGCAGCGATGAGGTCAGGAGTGGCACAATGCATTCGGGAGTGGAAAAACAGTGTAGGCCACAGAGTGGCACAAGACGAGAGTGGAGGTACGGCGCGCACATGGGGTCATAGAGGGGCCAATGACAGGTGGGGAGGTGGGTGGCAAATACCGCCCCTGGTAAAGAGGGTGGAGGCAGGGGAGAAATGTCGCAGATTGTGGCATGGGGGGGGGGGTGGCGGCATAGAATAGTGGCTGAGGAAATATTTGAACCCAGACTCATTTCTCACAGTTTGGGTGAGGCGTCATGGCTCATGTAGTCTGACGCCTAAGGCATTGGTGTGTGGAAATCCTGGCCGATCCACGCCTGATTCATCTTGACAAAGGTCAGTTGTTCCCCATTTCCCGTGGACAAGCGGGTTCTCCTTGGGGTAACGATGAACACCCGCTCTGATGCCACACTACTGGCCGGGCAGGACAGCTTCTCCACTGCAAACTCGGCAAGTTGCGGCCACACATCCAGTTTGGCTGCCCAGTAGTCCAGCGGATCTTGTAACTGGGGTGGCAGAGTGCTGTCCAAGTAGGCCACCACCTGTTGGTTCAGGGACTGCTCCAGGTCCTGCTGCTGCTGCTGGCGACTACCCTCCTCACTAGGCGGGTGAAGGAAGCTGCTCATCAGTGACTCCAGACTTAGGTTGCTGCTGATGGAGCTGGTACTGCTCCTACCCCACACCTTCCCCCAACAGCCACGGCAGTAGTACGTGAGCGCTGAGGAATCCCCCGGTCAGACCTGTCAGAGGAGGGACGATGCCGCACATAGGCAGCGGCCAACAGACTACAGAGGATTTCCCTATAGTATTTGAGTTTGTCCTCCCTCTCAATAGCTGGGAAAAAGGCTCCCATTTTGGACCGGTACCGAGGTTCCAATAGGGTGGAGAGCCAGAATTCCTCCCTCTGCCGGAAGCTGACTATTCGGCTGTCACTAGCCAGGCAAATCAGCATGCTGCGGGCCATCTGCACAAGTGACTCCGAGGGGCACCCTGCCTCCATCTCCACTGTATACTGCCACGGTGCTTGAGGGTAATCTGCCTCGTCTTCCTCATCTCCATCCACCTCCTCCAGCTGCTCCTGCTCTTCCTCTCTTGTCACCTGGGTATAAAATCATTTCACCAGACAATGCTTCTGCTCCAATGTCCTCCTCCTCCTCCTCCATTTCAGTCCCCACCGGACTCATGTGGCCGCGAGATGTAGTCGCCACGTCTCCAGTCCCCTGCCCAGACAGATTTTTCAGCTGTTCCAGGACATGAAGCAGTAGAATGACGTTATTCATCCCGTAGTCCTGGCGACTGACAAATAACGTGGCCTCCTCGAATGGCCTCAACAAACGACAGGTGTCACGCATGAGCTGCCACTGGCTGACATCAAAGTTACACAGGGAAGTACTCCTGTCCGCCTGGATCATCAAAAAATCGTTAATGGTCTTTCTCTGTTCATACAGTCGGTCCAACATGTGCAGGCTGGAATTCCAACAGGTGGAAACATCGCATATCTGAGTGTGTTGGGGGAGGCCGTTCTGCCGCTGCAACTCGAGGAGAGTGTTCCTGGCTTTGTAGGAATGGATAAAGTGTATGCACAGTTTTCCTGGCCATTTTCAGAATTTTCTGAAGATCTGTGGAAGACTTCAGGAACCTTTTCACAACCAGAATGAACACGTGCGCCATGCAGGGCGCATGGACCATCCCTCCTCGGTGCAGCGCGGACACCATGTTACTCCCATTGTCCGTCACCATGGTTTCGATTTGCAGTTGGCGCGGAGAAAGCCACACATCGATTTCTTGCTGCATGACGCAGAGCAGTTCCTCCCCTTTGTGACTTTGTTCGCTGAGGCAAGCCAGGTGTAGAACTGCGTGACACCGCTGTTCCCTCCACATGTGGTGGCTGAGGTGGTGGTGGTGGAGGAGGAGGAGGCGGACATTGGCGCAACAGCAGCAGTTTGACAACGTGGAGGAGAAAGCGGCGTCTTCTGTCCAAGTTGTTGGTGTGGCTGGGCAGGAAGCACATTAACCCAGTGGGCCGTAAAGGACATGTACTGGCCCTGACCGTAGTTACAGCTCCAGACGTCCACGCTGCCGTGCACCTTGGAACAAACCGATAAGCTCAAGGACTGGCCCACTTTCTGTTCTACATATTTATGAAGTGCTGGTACTACCTTTTTGGAAAAGAAATTAAGCCTTGGAACTCTTCATCTCGGCTCCGCACAAGCCATTAGTTCTCTGAATGGTGCAGAGTCCACCCTTTGGAAAGGGAGGGACTGCAGTACCAACAACTTGGACAGGAGTACGGTCAGCTTCTGCACCTTAGGATGGTTGGACGCATACTGTTGTCTCTTTGCAATCGCCTCGCTGAACGACTGCTGGCGCCATGAGTAGCGAGGAGCAGGAGCATCTGGACCGGGAGATGATGTCAAAGAGAAACAGATCCCTTCTGCAGAGGTGGTGGAGCCTTGACTGGCTGCAATGGCATGCGTGCCACTGGGCGCTGCTGCTGCTGCTGCTGTTGCTGCGGCGGCAGGATGGACCACCACATCTGAGCCACGTTTCTCCCAGGCCACCGGATGGTGACGCTGCATGTGTTGACGCAGGGCCGTGGTGCCAACGTTAGCTCCCTGGCCTCGCTGCACTTTCTGCCCACAGCTTCTACATATACCCATATTCGGCTCCTCAGGGGTCTTAGCAAAGAACTGCCACACCGCCGGGTAGCTGTTTTTACCGCCAACGCTCCGCACTGAGTGACTACTTCCGCCGCTGCCTCGCTGAGCCCTTGTGCTGCTACTTTCTTGGACCTGCGAAGCGGGTTTTTTACCCCGTGGCCGCTTGGCTCCCGACCTCACACTGCTGCAACCCTGCTGACTCACAGCCACACAACCCACTTGCTGGCTGCGCCGCTGCCTGACGCGCAAGCTGACGCCCTCTTTTCCTAACGATGATGAAACCCTTGCTTCACCCGGCTCCCAAGTGCGGTTGGCTACATCATCATCAATTTGTGTTTCATTGTCACTGCTGTCCTCATTACCGGTCTTGGTATGCAGAGGCTGACCCCTCACAACATGATCTCCCTCTCCACATCTATACTTTGCCGCCTACTGCAAGAAGCAGGGGATATTGGCCCCATTTCTTCGCTGCCAAGTAGCTGCTGACTGCCCTCCTCAAATTGTTCATCCTCGCTATATAGTGGCGCTGAGCCCAGACCACATAGTAGATCTCTGGCTGAGGGAACCGGACGGGACAGAGGCGGGTTGAGGACAGGTGAGGGCCGCTGACCCGCTCCCGGGCCATGCCAACTAATGGTTGTGTCTGATGTTCCCACCGACTCTTGGCTGGGGTTGTCAGCTATCATTTGGGAGGAAGTGGATGACCTCGACAACCAATCAAGAACCATTGGGTTGCTAGTCAGCACACGGCCGCTAGATGACAGCGGCAGTTGTGGCTCCCCGGTGCCCATGCTGCGACGCCCCCTTCGTGCTGCGCCCTGGGCCGCTCCAGGAAAAAAGTTTGTCCCACTCCCCACCGAGGTAAAAGAGCCTGCCCCTCGACTGCAAAATGTTTTTTCTAAATGTACAGACACGTTTGATGAAGATATCTGTTTGATAAATACCACCCTGATTTGACCCCAAATAAACCCAGTAAAGTTTGGGTAACCTTGGATATAAATTGGCTCCCAAAAGGGCAGGAAAAATTAATTGTAGTGCCTTTTTTAAAACTTGTGATTTTACGAATGAAAAAAGAAAAAACGGGGTTTAAATTTAAACCTTCGGATATGAAATTGACAAATTTTTTTTGTGGCGGTAAAAAAGAAAGTTTTTTTACTGAGTACAACTGCAGAAAAAATACTTAGTTAACCCTTGGATGAAATTTGCGAAAAAAGAATTGAGCAGCCAAAAAACAAGCTTTGTGCGTGTTACAATGGTGTGTATTTTACGTACCATAAAGAAAAAAAAATTGTAATTAACCTTCGTTGTGTTTTTGTACAGGAAAAATGTTTTTTTTTGGCGAGAAAAAGAGGTTTTTTTAGTCACACGCGAGAAAAACGTTTAAATTTAAACCCCCCTGGATTTAAATCGTCCCAAACAATTCAGCAACCCAAAATCCCAGTGTGTAGCGTGTTAAAAAAGGGCGTGTTTTTTGCTACCAAAAAGAGAAAAATTTGAAAATTAACCTTGTTGTGAATTTTGCTACAGGAAAAATTTTTTTTTGGCGGTAAAAAGACGTTTATTTTAGTCACCACAGCAGCAAAAAAACGTTAATTAACCTTGGATGTAAACTGCGCAAAGAATTGACAGCCCAAACTCCAGCTTTGTAGCGGTTACTTTGGGTGTATTTTAACTACCAGAAAGGAAAAAAAATTGTAATTAAAACCTTTGTTGTGAATTATGCTACAAAAAAAATGTTTTTTTTGGGGTGAAAAGAGGTTTATTTTAGTCCCCACGCAGCAAAAACAAGCTTAATTAACTTGGATGTAAATTGCGCAAAAAAATTTGCGAGCCACAAAATACCAGCTTTGTAGGTGTTACAATGATGTGTATTTTACGCTACACATCAGAAAAAAAAAAGTAATTAACCTTTCGCTTTTGAATTTTGCTACAGAAAAAAATGTTTTTTTTTGGCGGTGAAAGACGGTTTATTTTAGTCACCCGCAGCAAAACAACGCTTAAATTAACCCCGGTGAAATTTGCCCCAACAATTGAGCAACCAAAACTACTGCTTTGTAGGTGTTACAATGGGGTTTTTTACGTAACACAGGAAAAAATTGTAGTTAACCTTCGCTTGGAATTATTCGGAAAAATGTTTTTTTTGGCGGTGAAAGGGGGGTTTATTTTGTCACCACAGCAGAAAAAAAACGTTAATTAACCCTTGATGAAATTTGGCCAAAAAAAATTAAGCAACCACAAAATATGCTGTGTAGCGTGTTACAATGGGTGTTTTTTACGTACAAAGAAAAAAAAAATTGAAATTAAAACCTTCGTTGTGAATTATGCTACGGAAAAAAATATTTTTTTTTGGCGGTGAAAAGGGTTTTTTTTTAGTCCCACGCAGCAAAAAAATGTTTAAAATTTAAACCCCCCTGGATGTAAATTGCGCCAAAAATTGAGAACCAAAAAACTCTAGTTTGAGGTTTAAAAGGGCATTTTTTTTTTACACTACACAAAAAGAGAAAAAATTGTAATTAACCGTCGTTGGGAAATTATGCCACAAGAAAAATGTGTTTTTGGGGTGAAAGCGGTTTTTTTTATCCCCCAGCGAAAAACAACGTTTAAATTTAAACCCCCGGGTGAAATTGCACAAAAATTGAAAACCCACAAGCTGCTAGCTTTTTTGCGGTTACAATGGGTTTTTTTTTACGTACACAAGAAAAAATTGAAATTTAACCTTCGCTTGTGAATTATGCACAGGAAAAATGTGTTTTTTGGCGGTAAAAGAATTTTTATTTTAGTCCCCCCGCAGAAAAAAACGCTTAAAAACCCCCTGGATGAAATTTTGTGCCAAAAATTGAGAACCACAAGTGCTAGCTTTGTAACGTGTTCAATGGCGTGTTTTTTACGCTACAAACAAGAGAAAAAATTGTAATTAACCTTCGCTTGTAAATTATGTACAGAAAAATGTGTTTTTTGGTGGTGAAAGCGGTTTTTTTAGTCACCCAGAGCAAAAACAACGTTTAAATTAACCCTTTGGGGATGTAAATTGCGCCAAACAATTGGCAACCAAAAAACTATGCTTTTTAGCGTGTTAAAATGGCATTTTTTTTTCCTACAAAAAAAGGAAAAAAAATTGTAAATAAATTTTGCTTGTAAAATTATGTACGGGAAAAATTTTTTTTTTGGGGGTGAAAGTGGTTTTTTTTAGTCACCCAGCGCGAAAAACGCTTAATTAACCTCTGGATGTAAATTGCGCAAAAGAATGAGCAGCCAAAAATAAAGTGTATTTGATTGAAAAACGCTGTTTCTTTAAATGAATAAAACGGAAAAGGCTAAGATCCCCTTGGAATTCCAATGTGCTGTGAGCAGATAGCATTTTAAAAAGTTATGCAGCTGCACTGGACCACACTGGACTTAGATCCAAAACCCCCCAAAAACAGAAATAACGTTTAAAAGGAAACGTCTCTGAGACAAGCTGAGACTAGTGTGAGCGATTTTTATCGACAAAGTTTAAATCGGAAGGTTTTTAGGTGATCGAAATTTCCGATCTGCGTAATTTTAATCTGTGCTCATCTATTAAGATCGCGCCCTTTTTTGGCGCTTCTGTTATTTTGGCGCCAGCAAATCAGTTAAGAATAGAGCAGGGTGGATGTGTGTGCGACTCATGACTGGGATGTGTTGGTTGGTTTGGGTGGAAAAATCACATGACCTCGTTTTAATAGAACAGCGTTTCTGTTAGCCTCGTGTCTCTCGGTTCATAGGGATAGGCCTGGTTCTGCCCGTGGCCAAAAGTAGCGATATTAGTCTATTTCTGCACAGGAAACCTTTTACTATTAGCTGTGATTTTTTCCAAATTTGTTAGATTGGGATTTGAAATTTTTTGTAGTTTTTAGAGAATTTTAAAGCAGAAATTCCACTGTAAATTCACGGCGGTGGGAGCGGGGGGGGGGGGGCCCCGGGCGAAAACAGACAAGCTCTATCTTTAAAGAACATGGGTAAAGTTCACCAAAACTTGTGTAGCATTGTAGTGGAAAATTTTTTATTATTAACAGTTTTATTAAATATTTTCCCGGATATTTGGGGCCTGAACTTATATGGTAAAAGTATTTCTAGTAACGCAGGTCTCTTTGTTAGCTGCAAAAATCCCCTTTTATTATCAGATCATTTCAGATGGGGTTCAATTTTTTCCCATTACCCTGGACTGTTGATTATCCCCCTTGCACTTAAATTACAAACCCGCAATCTTGTGTCAGCACAGGTTGTTTGTTCCAAAAATACCAGATCGTCGAAAACATCACAGTTGGTTTTTTTGACTTTTGCGCACCCAGCACTGTTCATTGACGCGCATCTACGAAATCTTAAAACACAATTCTTATTCCCACAGGGAAATTTAAAAGGGTGCAAAAAATACCGTTTTTATATCAAAACATAACAGTTACGTTTTTTTTGACTTTTGCGCACCCAGCATTTCATTGAAGCAGATTACGTTAAATCTTAAAACAGCAATTCTAATTACCACAGGTAAATTTGAAAGGTGCAAAAAATCCTTTTTATTATATCAAAACATAACATTTTTCGTGTTTTTTGATTTTTGCGCACCCACCCTGTTCTTGACGAGATTAGAAATCTTAAACAGCAATTCTATTTTCACCACGGTAATTGAAAGGTGCAAAAATACCGTTTTATTATAAAAAAAACATAACAGATTCGTGTTTTTGGACTTTTGCCCATCCAGATTTGTTGATAGACACCTTGCAGTTAATTTGAATCCAGCAATATTTTTTGATTAGGGGTTTTAGAATAGCTGTGTTTTGGTTTTTTTAAAAAAAGGATTTTCCAAATTTTCCCATCCCTTTCTCAAATTTTTTATTTTCTGAACATGGAGCGTATGCAGGTGGTAAGCGAGCAAAGAGGGGGGTAGCACATGGGGAGGGGTACGAGAGAAGGGTTCCCCTTTCCATGCTGGCGACAACACCATCCGCAGATGTCAGTTGCAGGTGAAGGCCTTTTTCATGCGGGGTAGGGCCCGTGAATTAAGTAACAACATCGTCGCCAATCTGTCTTCAGTGGTTAATGCAACCTGCATCCAACAGTTTCCCTCCCCGCCCCTGCTACGGCCACAAATGTCGTCATCAGCATCATCAGCATCTGTCCAATTAAGCCCCCCCAAATGTACTCGTGTACCCCCACTGTGGATAA
The DNA here is from genome assembly GCA_025379985.1 of Phyllomedusa bahiana. Taxonomy (NCBI): domain Eukaryota; kingdom Metazoa; phylum Chordata; class Amphibia; order Anura; family Hylidae; genus Phyllomedusa; species Phyllomedusa bahiana. The sequence goes on along the minus strand of JAODAL010018891.1, from coordinate 24,630 downwards.
TCCATTTTCTGAAGACCTCTTGATGAAAAATGGGTTTGGGGGTCAGAAGGCCATGATAAAAGTTTTAAGGGGCCCAAAAAGGATATTTTCTCTGCTCTGACGCCCATTACTGATGCCTTCAGAGAGGTGAAGAAGCCGGTCAATCGGAAAAAAATTCCCCGGGGGGGGGTCGGCAACGCCTTGCAGTCCCCCTTGCTTGTAGCCCGCAGCTTCTGGATGCGAAAGCGGGGACGCCCAAAGTCACCTTTGTTGATGATGATGATGATGACGACATTGCGGACCCTCCTGGTTTTTTCCCGCAATTTGCTTGCGAGGCTTCATCAGGGGACGAGGGGGAAAAGACGATGGGGTAGGTCAATACGGGGTCCCGCCACAAAAAGGGGGGGGGCGGTCGCAGAAGTCCGCTGATATGTTTCCCGCCCCCCACGGTAGCGCAAACCCCGCCCTCGCTTTTCCCCGTAAAAAAGGTCCAGGCTTAAACCCGGGGGCCCTTTCTTTGAGAAAGCCTCTGATTCACCCGCGATGCCCATATGCCGTCTTTGCCGTAAACGCATAAGTAGAGGCAAGAACCTTAAGGGTTTCCCCCACCAACATGTTAGTCAATGAGGAATCATGAGTTAAAAAATGGAGGGAAACTTGGCCCAAAAAAAAGGCCAGCCCACGCCGGGCCTCCAAACCAAAGTCACACCCTCTGTCTCCCCTCCTCCTCCTCCCCACCCCCAAAAGCGTTCCTCAGCTGCCCATGTCTTCAGAGTCATGATCAGGGTCGCCCCCGCTGCACCCTCCACCGTCCCCCGAGTACCACCAGCCCCACCAAGACCCATCCTACCCCTTCCTTCCCAGTTTGAGACTCCCACGCCGTACAGCGGCAGTTTTGCAGCCACCCTTCTGTCTTCCGGTTTGGGAGCAAAAGAAACACTTTAACCCAAAACCAAACCCCAAAAACCAAAACCCTTTAATGTCGGCATTCCCAGGTTTTTTGGGTTTGGAAATTTTGCCTTTCCGTTGGTGGACACAGATGGTTCCGCCACGTCAGGCCCTGTTGCCCCCAATCCCAGATCCCGAGCAGGCATTTCTTTTGCCAAAAACCCGTCCCTCCCCGGGCCACCCACGGTCATCTAAAATTTCAAGGGTTGTCTGCATCTGTGCCCGGAAAAAGTCCTTCACCCCCGACACAGGGACTAGTAAGCAGGGCCCCAAGGCCGTATATCTCTGTACAGCTCATGGGTGAGCTGGGGGATGTCTCTGGGGTGACGGGGGCTCTAGGCTCGGCGCACGCTCTTCAAAACCGAGGGATGGTGCAGGGTCTTTCCCCCAAGGTCCTTGGTGGATACTGGCCAGGCACCAGGCCGTGTTAAAATTAAAATCTCCTTTGGGAAACCCGTCCCCACACGGGTTTCAGGAGTGTGGGGGCTCTAAGCAACAAACCCGGGCGGGGCTGGGTGACAAAATTTTGTGCCAGGAAAGGTGGTGTGGATAACGGGTGAAATCTGGGGCCGCCTTAAAGATCGTGGGCTGAGACATCCCTTCCCGGGCACATGTCATAAACCCTTGTCACCCAAATTTCTAAAGAGACCCGGGTCGGGACTGCCTGCTGAAGAGGCTCGAGGTCTGAGTTCGCCTTCGCCGTTCGACCCTGCTTCGTCCGCCCGCGTTGAGCGTAGCTCCCCCTCCCTAAACCGTCTCATTTTTGACGGGCAACCCCTGGAATTCCCCCCTCCACATGCCCCAGCGATTGTGGCGCAGCGCAATCCATTACGCAGACGAAGGACACAGGGGGCCGACAAGCAGGGGTAGGGACCTCGGGGTGTTGAACCACGAGAGTGGGGGCAGGTGAAAGAGCTCTCACCTCCTTGCCATTTTTTGAAGAACCCCACCAAAAGGGTCAGTGGGACAATCCCCTTGTCAGCATGAGCATTGTGGTGATTTTGTTCGGGAAACGATCTTTGGGGACACTCTGAAACAAAGGCCCCCGCAGCGACGGAGGGGAGAGGGACACAGATGCAGACACGGAGCCTTTCTCTCTGTCAATCCAAAAGGGCCCGACAGTTTACAATTTTCGGTTTCATTGGCAGTGGTTGGGGCCCAACTGTGCAAGGTGGCGCATCAGCTCTCAGGGTGCATCTCTCGGGCAAGTCGGGGCTGGTTGAAGCTGTGCCGGAGGCAGCGGGGGGAGGAGGAGGAGGTATTCCTAGACACCGTGTTCCCGGCCCCTGCCTTGGAAAAGGGTTGGGCGAATTTGAGGGGGAGGGGGAAGTGAGGAAGATCAGTTTGTAGTGCCCCTCGCCCCAGGGGGCTTGGGAAATAAAGGGGCTCCATCTCCACATGAGTGTTGGATGCTCCATTTCCTCCAAAACATGATCCTCGCATTAAGGGCCCATAAAAAGAAAAACAGTTAAATAAAGATGTCAGGCATGGTCTCTGTGATTTGGGGCCCCAATTCCCGAGGTCCCGTTTGTTGCCAGTCACTCACATTCCTTTTAAAACAGAAAGGGTCCTCTTAAAAAACTTTTTTTTTAAAATGATCTTTTCTTACTGCAATTTTTATTCTTTTTTTCCCAACATTTCATTTTGTGGTTTTGCTTGGGGGAATGTAAAAGACGAAAGGGTTTCATGAAAAACACCGATTCCATTTCTATTTATTTTAAAAGTTTTCGCTGTCAATGGGTTTTTAGGTCATGTTGTGTGAAAATTTTCAGCAATAATCATGGTCTTTTTAACAGAAATGTGACTTCTAAGTGGCATTTTCCCTCACAATTTTTAATAGTGGTGAGAATCATATTTTTAATTTTTTTTTGGGTCATGTTGCGTAGAAAGAAAAAATTATGGTCCTTTTGGAAAAGAAATTGGCTTTAGTGGCATTTCTCCCTCACAATTTTTAATAGTGGCTGAGAATCATATTTAAATTTTTTGGGGTCATGTAGCTGTGAATACGCAATAAATGGTCCCTTTTTAACGAAAAGTGGTTTAAGTGGATTTTCCCTCACAATTTTTAACGTGGCTGAGAAGTCATTTTTTTAATTTTTTGGGTCATGCTGCTTTGAATGCAGCAATACTACAGGGCCTATTATAAAAAAAATTTGGGGTTTTTAAGAACATTTTTTTTTTCACAATTGACCAAGTGGGTCAAAAGGGGCATGCTTTTAATTTTTGGGGGCATTTTTTTGTGACATAAGCTTACTACAGGTCCTATTTTAAAAAAATTTTTTTTCTAAAAGACATTTTTTATTCACAATTTTCAATAATGGCTCAAGGGTCATGCTTTTAATTTTTGGGGGCATTTTGCTGTACATGCAGCTATACTAAAGGTCCTTTCTAAAAAAAAGTTTTTTCTAACAGACATTTTGTTCTTCACAATTGACAAAGTGGTCAAAGGGTCATGTTTTAATTTTTTTGGGGATTTTGCTGTGACATGCAGCTTACTACAGGTCCTATTCTAAAAAAAGTTGTTTCTAAAAGACAATTTGTTCTTCCAATTGTCAAGAGTGGCTAAGGGTGATGGTGCTGTCAAAACAGGAATAGGTAGGGACACTGTTAAAGGACACATATTGCAAAAAAGACTTGTTTTTGCAAGATCTTTAAATAGCTATCAATCCCTGTATTGAGACAAAAACCCTTTAATACAAAGAAAAAAAAAGAAAAACATGAATGGGGGGATTCATCCATTTTAAAAATGTTTTTTTTAGAATTTAAAGACTAAAAAACTTGCATGTACAAAAAAGCTGTTAAAAAAATTCCTCTGAATTGTACAAGGGAGGGACAGGAAAACTTGACAGAGTAGGTTTTCAGAGGACATGGGTATGGAGCACGGACAAGAACAAAGTACAGAGACCATTTCCTCCACACGTTAGTAAAAAGGAAAAAAAAATGCCCCAAAATAAAGGGCAAATGGGTGTAAAAGGAGGTTAAACCCACCAGTATTTCCGGTGAATCAAAAAGGTCCACCTCATACGGAGGGGCAAGCGCTACCAGGGATTGACTGTGTACAGAGGGAAGGTGGAGTTCTCACACTTCCGCTTCGCACTCGCTAGCACACAGTTTTTTGTTGCTGCGTCATCAGGGATTTTAAAACCCGCGTGTTAAAGGACGGAGCCAGCCTGGGCTTTCACCGCACCCACTGTAAAATCCCGGCCCTGGGGATGCGTGGCCCAGGACAGGTATAGTCAATGTCCAGTTCAACTAAAATGGTGGTTTTAAAGAACCCTTTTTTCCGGGCCTTTTTTTAAAGTGGGGGTATGCAGGTTTGGGGCTATGCTGGGCCCCGGCAGGTATGTCAATGTCCATGAAACTAAAAGGGGGGGGGTTTAAAAACTCCTTTTTCCGGCACTTTTTAAATGTGGGGGTCATGCAGGTTTGGGGGTCATGCTGTGGCCCCCCGGGCAGGTATAGTAAATGTCCATTCAACTAAAATGGTGGTTGAAGACTCCTTTTGCGGCACTTTTTAAATGTGGGGGTCATGCAGGTTTGGGGTCATGCTGCGTTCCCGGACAGGATATTCAATGTCCCGTTTAAGTAAAATTGGTTCAAAACTACTGCCCTTTGGCACTTTTTTAATTTGTGGGGTGAGGTTTAAGGGCAGGGTGTGGACAAAATAGGGATAGTAAAAGGTCTGTGACTTTTTTTCTGTGACTTTTATAACCTAGGTTTTTTGCCTAAATTAGCATGTATCCATTTGACTGTTGGGATGTTAATTTCACTTTCCAGCCTTGTTTGGGGGGTAAAAAAGAAGGTGTTGTTTCTCCCCTAGCTTTAATGGCACGCGCCCAACGAGCCACATCGAAAACCTTTTCGATAGCGGCCGACTATCGACTATCGATCGATCTCGATCGCCAACGCAACGCTCAACCTATGAGACACCCCCAAAAAAACGTTGTATAAAAATCAGTTCTTTAGTAAGAGCCACAAGCAGCCCCGGCAGCACCCTTTCCCTAACTTACAGTGGGGAGTGTGAGCTGCCAGCGTACGCCTGGACTTTTTATAGTGCGGATGTCACAGAATCCCGCCAGTCTTGATTGGCTTCATCTTGCACTGCATGCAGGCTTGCCCCTTTTTCCCCGAGTTCTTTGCCCATGTAAAAGCCCTGTGCTCGCAGCCATTTTATCAATCAAAAGCACACTTGTTCCCCGAAGTACCCCAAAACTTCGACTTCGTTCAGAACCGAAGTTTTCCTGAAATTCTAAACGAAAACCCCTTCGTTAGAACAATTGGCCCTCTTTCTATAAACTGTGACTCGGGGAACTGGGGCAACAACATCATCAGAAAAAACCCCGTTGATTCATTCTCAATGGAAGTGGATACTTTTCTGTTTTTCACTCCTCTACGTGCTGAAGGTTGCTCCAGATAACGCGTCAGGCAAGAGAAATAAAATAGGGTGCTATCCACAGTGATTTGATTGAGATATATAATAATGCAGAAGTTCACCCAAAAGAAAAGGGCCACCTTTACTCAACATGGTGACAGGCAATGCAGAAAAAAATAGGGTGCTATCCACAGTGTTTGTTGAATATATGGCTAATGCAGAAGTTCACCCTACAACAAAGGGGCAGCCTCTCTAGACCTGCTGGGAAGCAAACAGAAATAAAATAGGGGCATCTCACAGTGATTTGTTTTATTATATGAATAATCAAAATTCACCCCAAGACAAAGGGGGCCCCCCTGTACTCAGCATGGTGAAGGAAAAACGAAAAAAAGAGGGTGCTATCTCACAGGATTTCATTGGAAAATTAAAATAATGCAGAAGTTCACCCCACAACAAAGGACCCTCCCATGCCTGGTGGCAGGCAACGCAAAATAAAATACGGTGCTATTCACATGATTTGAGATGAGAATATGTTGATGCGGATCGCCCCCCCCCCCCCCCCGGACAGCCGCCCCCCCCACCCCCCGCAGCTGGGCAGTTTTAGGGCATGCTGCGTTTCCCAAATCTCTAACTAAAAATAAATAGAAATTTTATAAACTTTGTACCCTAACTAACTAATCTATACAGAGCCCCCTTTAGTATAAAAAAAGCGGCAAAGAGTGACTGCTGCTTTGACAAAGCTGAGCGAGGGACAAACTTCCGTTCTGTTCCAGTGTGGGAAACAAGGCGCTGATCAGGAAGTGCAATGACATAGATAAAACAAGGCCATGTGATTTTAGTGGCCAATGAGATCCCTACACACCCCACTGGTGACACTCTTCTGTGCTCTGCGCTGATTGGCTGGCTGCCAAAATTACAGGAAGCACTGATGACGATTATTGATAAGATTTTAAGGAAAAATTCTCATCATCTAGAACCCACGATTAACGTGATAATCTGGCCGATTTCAACTTTTCTCGATTGAATCGCTCAACACTACTACTGACTGACCTTAAAGGGATATTCTCAACACAAAAAGCTATGTTTCACAATGATTTCTCTCTCTTAAGCTAGGCATGTCTAGAGACTGTAACGATCCAACGGTGTCAGAGGGCCCTGACCCTACAATCGTTGGAGGATCCTCTGGAGCATGGAGCATGGATGGTATAATTCGCAGAGGTAGCCAAAGTGCAGGACAGGATAACCGCTGCTGGTACAGACAACAGGACACCACAGGTTAGTAGTGGACTTGCCACAGCAACAGGTATACAGCAGTAGTAAGCGGACTGGTACAGCAGCAGGTGTTAGTCTGCAGCTTTTGGAAAAGTTGCTCCACATCAACGCCATGATGGTTGATTGCGGCTACAATATCAGGCAGGTTCACTCTGGTGGGATCCATTATATGGTCAGTTCATACTGTCACCGTCTGACAGTGTCAGAAAGCACTGACCCACTGATTGTTGGTATATGGCGGATCCTCTGGGCCCCAGTGAACGTGGATGGTATAACTCGCAGAGGTAGTGTAGGACAGGATAGCAGGTGTAGGTATGGACAACAGGACACCGTAGTCCCAGGCTTGGTACAGCAATAGGTAGACAGCAGTATACAACAGACTGGTGCAGCGGCAGATGTTCAGCAGGTAGCATTCGGGAAGCGCACAGGTAAACACAGCTACATTAACACAGGTACAGGAAAACAGGTACAGCAATAGCACAGCAGCCAGGGGTCAAGCTCTATGTAGGACAACAACGAACTGACACTAGAGCAAGGGCAGGAAATTCCTTATATGCAAACAGAGGTCACAAGTTAATTACAGTAAATTGGGACACTGTCCCTTTAAATACTCATGCACTGTCACGCGTGCCCTAGAGGGCGCGCGCGCACATAAGCAGTCAGAGCGGACGAGAGCGAGAAGGAGTGAGGGCCAGTGGGTTGCTGCTGCCGGCGGATGCCGCCATTGGCGCCACCACAGTAGAGACAGGAGCTGGGACAGGTAAGTATCGTGCAGGGACCACAGCAGAGGCACAGGCACGACCGCGTTCGTGGCATGCATCGTGACAGAGACATTATTCTGTTTACTGTCATTTGTATAGCCCTTTCAGCTTTGTCACCACCAAATCACAGTGAATACTACACTGATCCAACACAGAAGCAAAATAACCACTAACATAATGGGACTCACAGGAGATGTCTTCTCTAATGAGTTGTTATCTTCCTCTTTTCTTCTCCATCTGGCGCAGACCACCATTGTGACTTCTTCTGGCCACAAATCCTCAATTTTCCACCATTTCACTATCTCTCCCTACAATAGCTCTGAGCAAACTCCCCTTGGGGTGATAGATGAGGGTGGTATTTTGTGTTGACACTAGACCATATAACACAGTGTGAGAGTAGGGTCAGAAAAGGTGGAACAGGCTACAGCTTTTGTCAAGGGGGGAAGATGAAGTTGAAGATCGGTCTATCACAGATGAACAAATGGAGGCTGAAACCTCCCATATTCCTACTGTCTCTGCATCCAAGTTGGAGAATCCAGACTATGTCTTCTACACAGAGATTCGGATCCAGACATGCGGATGATCAAGGACGATTTCATAAAGGATTTGCTGTGGTTACCTTGCAAGAAACCATGAAGGCTGCATCTTTACCTTCGAGAATGTCAGCCCAAGAAGCTTATCTCTGGGCTGTAACGGAAGCCTGTAAGCTCGCTGAAGGGATGATGGTGAACATATACACTGACTCAGCCTACGTGTACGGAGTAGCCCATTACTTTGGCCTGAAGTGGGCCCTGCGAGGTTTCCAGACAGCTAGTGGAATGCCCATCAAGAATCCGTTCAGACGCTGATGCATTCTCTCCAATTGCCAGCTCAAGTGGCCATTTTGAAGACTAAAGCCCATGGAAGAATAAAGACAGAGGAAGTAGAAGGAACCTACAGAGCAGACGGCTGCAAAGGCTGCAGCTCTCTTCCCAGAGATTCGAGAGGAAGCAGGAGTGGCTGTATATGTGCTGACCAGAGCAGAGAAGAAAGAAGGAGAAGGTGAGAAGGAAGAAGGAGAAGGTGAGAAGAAAGAAGGAGAAGGTGAGAAGAAAGAAGGAGAAGGTGAGAAGAAAGAAGGAGAAGGTGAGAAGAAAGAAGGAAAGAAGAAGGTGAGAAGAAGAAAGAAGAAGGAAAGAAGAGAGAGGAAGAAGAAAAAGAGAAGAACCAAGGACAAGATGCATTGAATCCAGGTGTTAACCTGTTGAGACAATCTCAAACAACTCAAATACGCCCGAAGGAAAGGAAAAGTTGGGAGGAATTGGGAGCAGAGATACACCAAGATTTGATTCTAGAGAAAGACAATATGAACTTTGTTTACCAAGGGCATTATATCCAGCTGTATTACAATGGGCTCATGGTACTACCCACACCTGGAAATAACCAGATGATTTCTTCAATCACATGATATAACCTAGCACCCGGAATCTCCATGTTTCCACGCAAGTAACTAAGCAAGAAGTTGTGAAACTATGCAATATTTGTAACACCAGGAGGACCTGAAGGCCAACACCAAGGAAAGCATTTGGCAAAACACTATAATCCTTTCCAGCGGAACCAGCTATTACCCAAGAGTGGGAAAATACAAGTATGTTCTATGGTTGGTGGACATGTTCTCCATGATAGGCCTGAAGCTACCCAGTTACCAAAATGACTGCCATAACCATCAAGAAAAACTATTGACTGAATTGATATGCATGAATTTAGGAATCCCTGAGGTTTATTAAATTGGGACCGAAGGACCGCCTTCATTGCATAAGTAAACCAGAGCATTTGGAAAACTAGTAGGAGCTTTGACCTCGGCTGCACACTCCCTACCAACCCGAATCCAGTGATAAAGTGGAAAACAATGAACGCCACTCCTGAAGAACAAGATTCTGAAAGCTAGCACAGAAACAACCTTCCCTGGCCTGAGATCCTACCATAAAATTGCAACTCTATATCTGTCAGAAAAACGCCCCTATGCAGCCCCACTTGTCTCACTCCTTATGAGATAGTATTTCAGGCCCGCCCAGATTAGGGTGGTTTCAACTAGTGTTGAGCGATTTTTATCGACAAAGTTGAAATCTGGCAAGGTTATTAATGGTGACGAATTTTTCCATATCAAGCGATAATTAAGGGATAAAAATCTGAGCAACATCTAATAAGGATCGCCGCCATTTTCGGCGCTACCTCCTGTAATTATGGTCGTCCATCAAATCAGATTATAGAATAGAGCCAATGGTGAGATGTGGTGTAGCGACGTCATGCGGTATTTGGATGGTTGCGATTGGGCTGGAAAAACACATGACCTCGTTTTTACAAAGAACAGCGTTTCTTGTTTCAAGCCTCAGTGTCTCTCAGCGTCTCAGAGGGAAAGGACGTGCGCTCTGCCTGTGGCCACCCAGCTCAGGCGAAATTATGTACTAATTTTCAGCACAGAAAGAAACCACAGCTATTAGCAGTGATCCTTCCAAATTAGTTATATTAGAGATTAGAAATTTTATGTAGTAAGCAAGAGAATTTTACAGCGCATCTACCGGTGTAAAGACCACGGAGTGATGGGACGTGGGGGGGGGGGCCCCGCGGGCGAACACAGACAAGCTCTATCTATAAAGAACATTGTATAACGTTCACCAAGTACTAGAAGTTTAGTGTACGAAATAGTAGTGGAATAACTTATAATTAACATTTTGCTATTGAATATTACCTGGATAATTGGCAGTCTGAACTTATTTGGATAACATCATTTCTAGTAACTGCAGGTACTCATTATGTTGTTAGCTCAAAACTCCACCTTTTATTATCAGTATACATTTCAGATAGGTGGTATCAATTTAACCCATTACACCTGTAGACTGTTTATATTTCAACCTTGCACTTAAATAACAATCCAGCAATCATGTAGTCAGCACTCAGCACAGTTTGTTTGTTGCAAAAAATACCGTGTATCGTACGAAAACATCACAGTTACGTGTTTTTTGACTTTTGCGCACCCAGGTACTGTTCATGTGACGCAGCATCTACGTAAATCTTAAAACAGCAATTCTATATGTCACACTACAGGTGAAATAGAAAAAGGTGCAAAAAATAACCGTTTAATTATATCAAAACATAACAGTTACGTTATTTTTGACTTTTGCACACCCAGTACTGTTCAAGTTGTCGCAGCATCTACGTAAATCTAAAACGCAATTCATATTCAGCACCACAGGTGAATTAGAAATGGTGCAAAAAATACAGTTTTAATATATCAAAACAAAAACAGTTACGTGTTTTTTGACTTTTGCGCACCCGAGCACTGTTCATTGACGCAGCATCTAACGTAAATCTCTAAAACAGCAATTCTATATTTCACCACAGGTGAATTGAAAGGTGCAAAAAATAACGTTTATTATATCAAAACAAAAAAGTTAAGTGTTTTTTGACTTTTTGGCGCACTCCAGTATGTTCATTGACGCATCATCGACGTAAAGTTTAAAACAGCAATTCAATATTCACCACAGGTGAATTGAAAGGTGCAAAAAAATACCATTTATAATATACCAAAACAGCAGTAACAGATACGTGTTTTGTTGACTTTTGCCCATCCCAGATTGTTGAACAGACACCTTGCAGTTAAATTTGAAATCCAGCAATTTTGTTTGATTAGAGTGGATTTGATAATAGCTGATAATTGCCGTCTTTTAATAAGAGACTTACAAAACTATTCCATACCTTCTACAAAATTTTTTAATATTTCTGTAACAAGGAGCGAATGGCAGGTGGTGAAGCGACAAAGAGGGGGTAGCACAATGATGTAGAGGTTAACGAGAGAATGTGCTCCAATCCATTGCCGGCGACAACACTCATGCCAGCGTGATCGTCGTTGCAGTACCGTCAGGCCCTGTCATCGCTGGGTCAGGGCCCTGATGAAAACAAATAACGAACAATCGACGCCAATCTGCCTTACAGTGGTTAATGCAACCTGCATCTAGCAGTCTTACCTCCTCGACCTCCCAAGTCACACGTCCACAAATGTCGTCATCAGCATCATCAGCATCCGTCCAACATGAAGCAGCCCAAATGTCAACTCCGAACTCGTGTACCCACCACCTGTGGATAATCCATTTGTCTGAATACCTCATTGATTGACAAAATGCGTTTGGGGTCAGAAGCATGTTTAAAAGATCAAGAGGAATATTTAGACAGGCTCTGACGCCCAGTTACTGATGCGCCGCACCAAGGAGTTGAAGGAAGGCGGTCAATCGGCACAAAAATCCCAGCGGTCGGCACGCTGCAGTGCCCCTGCTTGTAGCCCGCAGCTTCAGGATGCAAGAACAGTCAGGGACGACGAAGTATCACCTGTGTAGAAGATGAGATGATGACGACATTGCGATCCATTCGGTCTTTTCCGCAGCATTTGCTTGCAGCGCTTCAATCAGTGGACGGTGAGTGAAGACTATGGGGATGTCAATACGGGTCCCGCCACAAAAAGGGAGAGGGCGGGTCGCAGAAGTCCGCTGATATGATTCCGCCAGCCCACGGTCAGCGCAAACCCCCGCTTCCTCGCTTATCGCCGTCAAAAAGGTCCAGGACCTCTCAAGCCCTGGGCCCTTCTTTGAGCAAGCCTCTGATTCACCCACGATGTCAATATGCCGCCTTGGACCGTAAGCGCATAATAAGAGGCAAGAACCTTAAGGTGGTTAACCGACCACCAACATGTCCCGAGTCACATGCAGCGAATGCATTGAGTTTGAAAAGGAGGGAAACAACTTGGCCAAAAAAGGCCAGACCCGACGGCCCGGGCTCCCCCGACCAACCACTGTCACACACCCTCTGACCCGCCTCCTCCTCCTCCGCCACCACAAGCGTTTTCCTCCGCTGGCCCATGTCTCTCAGAGTCATGATCAGGGATCAGCCTCCGCTTCAGCCTCCACCGTCGCCCGAGTAACCACCAGCACCACCAGAGAGACCCAACCAACCCCCTTCTCCTTCCGCCAGTTTGACGACCTGCCACGCCGTACATCGGCCAGTATAGCAGCCAGCCTTCTGTCTTTCCAGGTTGGGAACAGAAGAAACCACTTAACCCACACCAATCCCAAAGCCAAAAGCCAGAATGGTCGCATTGCCCAGGCTTTTGGCCTTGGAAAATGTTGCCTTTCCGTCTGGTGGACACAGATGGGGGTTCCGCCAACGTCCATGGCCCTCGCCTGCCCCCAATACCAGATTGCCGTGCAGCATTTCTTTGCCAGAAAAAGCCGTCCCTGCCCAGGCCAGTCACGTGTTCATCTAAAATTTCAAGCGCGTTGTCTTCATCTGTGTCCGGAAATCCATCTCATCTCACCACCGACACATGGACATAAGTAAGCCACGGCCAAGGCCGCTATATCTCCGTGACAGCTCACTGGGTGAGCTGGGTGGATGTCTCTGGGGGTGAACGGTGGGCTCACTAGGCTCACCGGCGCAGCGCATCAGCGCTCTTCAAACTTGCAGGTGATGGAGCAAGGGCTCATTCCCCCAAGGTCCTCTGGTGGCCATCACGTGCCCAGAGACACGCAGCCGGTTTGAAATTTAATCTGCCTTGGAGACCGTACCACACACAGGCAGGAGCTGTTGGACTGCTCTAAGCCAACGAGACCGAGCGCTGGCTGGGTGACAAGAACCTTTGTCCAGGCAAGGTGTTGTGCGATAACGGGCGAAATCTGGCTGGCCGCCCCATAAGATCGGTAGGCAGGAGCACATCCTTGCCTGGCACATGTCATGAACCTTGTCGTCCAGAAATTTCTAAAGAGCTACCCGGGTCTGGAACTGCCTGCTGAAGAAGTGTCCCGATGGTCTGAGTTATTCGCCTACTTCCCGCCTTTCGCCAACCCTTCTTCATCCGCGCCTGGCTGCGATGCAGCGTCAGCTCGGCCTCCCCGTCAACCGACTCATTGTTTGACGTGGCAACACGCTGGAATTCCACCCTCCACATGCTCCGCGATTGAGGCAGCAGAGCGCAATGCCATTACGCAGTACGAAGTTACACATGCCTGACAAACAGCGTACGGACCTCTGTGTTGAAACCACCGATAGTGGAGGCAGGAGAAAGAGCCTGGACACATCATCCTGCCAGTTTTGAATGAAGCACCAAAATGGTCATGCGGACAATGCCCATGTCCAGCATGAGCATTTTGTGGTGAATCATAGTTCTGGAAACGATCGTTGGACAAACCTCTGAAAACAACAGTCCCGCCAGCGACGGAGGAGGAGAACGGACACAGATGCGGACACGGAGCCATTCCTCCGTCAAATCCACAAGGCCCGACAGTTTTCCACAATTTCATCGTCTTCATTAGGCAGTGGTTCGTGGTCCAGAGCTGTGCACAGGTGGCGCATCAGCACTCAGGTGCATCAATCTCAGGCAAGCCAGGCCTGTGTTGAATCTGTGCCGGAGGCAGCGGGGAGGAGGAGGAGGAGGTATTCCTAGACCCCGATGTGTACCGACGGTCCCTCGCCTTGGAAAGATGTTGGCGGCGACTCTTGAGGCGGAGGACGGAAGAAGAAGGAAGACAGTATTGCTAGAGCCCCTCTACCCCAGAGGCTTTGGATATCAAAGGCTCCATCTCTCGACATGATGCTGTGGATGCACTCCATTTTCCTCCAACATGACCTCAGCATTAAGGAATCAAAATGAACAACATTACTGTGTGGCCACCCTCCTGTATTCCCCTACAAAACAAAAACAGCACTTTCCTTCCACCCACCCAAAATAGAGATTAAAAGTGGCAGGAAATGAGACCTTGGCTTGATTGATCAACCTGGAGACATCAGTTGCGTCAGCTTCACTTCCCCAAATTCACGGTGGAACAACATCAAGCGACGTGACATCAGTAAGATTGCCAAGTAGTGCGTAGCGTCAGCATCAGGCAAGTGGCAGAAGCCTAATGGGTTGACCCTCTGTCAACCTTTGATTACCCTACCTCACCAACGCATGCAATGCAGGGCACACAACCAACACACAGAGATCACTTAAGATCAATGGTGCACGACTACTGCGTCACAACAACGATGTTTTGTTGCATGTGTTCCGGACCCAATAGACTTCTCTGGGGGTATCCATAATGGTCGAATGGCCCGAGCTGGTCCTCGCACGTCCAATAGAGTTGGTTGTCCTGCCCAGCAGCCGCTTCATCATCTGAGCGGACCTACAGCCACATTCCTGGAAGAGTACATTACAGACAAACGCATCCTCTTATCCACAATAAAGTGGATTCGTATTTGACTTTCATCAAGAATGAATCAGGCATGGATCTCTGATGAAATGTTGCGGCCTCCAATAGCCGATGTCGACCGATTATTTGCCGTCACTTCAACATTCCTTTTCAACACAGAAATGGTCCCTCTTGAAAACTAATTTTTTAAAATGGATCATTTCTTACTGCAAATTTTTATTCTCGTTTTCCCAACAGTTCATTTTGATGGTTTTGCTGTGAGGATACTGTAAAAGAAGCAATGTTTCATTGACAACACCGTATTCCAATTACTCCTCTATCTTATAAAGAAGTTTTTCCTGCCATTGCAATGGTTTGAGGTCACTTTTGCTGTGAGATACAGCAATAATCATGGTCAATGGAACAGAAATGTGAGCTCCTAAGTGGCATTTTCTTCCCTCACAATTTTTTAATAGTGGCTGAGAAGTCATATTTAAATTTATTGGGTCATGTTGCCTGTGAATACAGCTATAAATATGGACCTTAGGAATAGAAATGTGTGGCTTCTAATGGCATTTCTCCTTTCCTTCACAATTTTTAACAGTGGCCTGAGAAGGTCATTTTTAAATTTTTTGGGTCATGCAGCATTGAAATGCAGCTATAAATTATGGTCCTTTGGAATAGAAAATGGGCTTCTAAGTGGTCATTTCTCCCTCACAATTTTTAAACCGTGGCTGAGAAGTCATTTTTATAATATTTTGGCATGCTGCTCTTGAAATGCAGCAATACTACAGATTCCTATTATAAAAAAATGTTGTTTTCTAAACAGACATTTGTTCTTCACAATAGACCCAAAGGCTCAAGGGTTCATTCTTTGAATTTTTTGGGGCATTGTTGGCTGTGACAAGCAGCTATACTACCGGTCCAATCTAAAAATGTTTGTTTCTAAGCAGACAATTGTTCTTCACAATGACCAAAGTGGCTCAATAGAGGTTCATGCTTGAATTTGGGGTGCATTTTGGCTGTGACAAGCAGCTATACCCAGGTCCAATTCCTAAAAAGTTGTTTCTAACAGACATTGTTCATCACAATTGCCAAAGTGGCTCAAAAGGGGTCATGCTTTGAATTTTGGGGCATTTGGCTGTGACATGCAGCTATAACTACAGGTCCTAATCAAAAAATGTATTGGTCAAACAGACATTTGTTCTTCACAATTGACCAAGTGCTCAAGGGTCATGCTTGAATTTTTTGGGTTTGGGGGCATTTTCTGTGACATGGGCCGCTATAACTACAGGACCCTAAACTAAAAAAAAGTTGAATCTAAACAGAATTTGTTCTGCACAATTGACAATGAGAGGCTCAAGGGTTGGAAGGTGCTGTCAGAAAACAGGAAAAGGTAGGACACTGTTAATGGACACATATTGTCAAAATAGACTTGTTTTGCAAGATCTTAAACATAGCTAGCAATCCCCTGTATGAGACTAGACCCATTTAAAACAATGAAAAAAAGAGAAACAAAGACTATGGTGGGATTCCATCCTATTTTAAAATGTAGTTTTCTAGAATTAAAGTACTAAAAAACTTGCATGTACAAAATAGCTGTTACAAAAATTCCTCTGAATTGTACACGGGAGGTACGAAAACATGACCAGATTAGGTGTAATCTGAGAACATGGAGTAAGGAGGCACAGACAGAGAACAAAGATACAACACCATTTCCTCCAGCACGTTGAGTAAATGAGAAAGAGAATGCCAAGATAAAGGGCACCTGGTGAAACAGGAGCGTTTACACCAGTATTTTCAAGTGAAGCCCTCAATTGGTCCACACTCCATAACGGAGGGGCAAAAGCCACACAGAATTTACTGTGTACAAGAGGAAGGCTGGAGTTCTCACGACTTCCGTCTTCCGCACTCTGCTTCAGCACGACAGTTTTCGTTGCAGCGTCATCAGGCAGTTTCACCGTGCGTGTAATAGATGACGGACGCCAGCCTGGGCTTTCCAACACGCACCCACTGTAAATCCGTCCCTGGGTCATGCCTGTGGCCCAGGACCGTATATCAATGTCCCGTGAAGACTAAAAATGGTGGTTTGAAAGAATCCTTTTTTCCGGCACTTATTTAAATGTGGGGGTCATGCAGGTTGGGGGCTCATGCTGTGGCCCGGACAGGTATAGTCAATGTCCAGTGAAACTAAAATGGTGGGTTGAAAGACTTCCTTTTTCCGGCACTTTTTAAATGTGGGGGTCATGCAGGTTTGGGGCTCATTGTGTGGCCCAGACAAGGTGATAGTTCAATGTCCCAGTGAAACTAAAATGTTGAGTGAAAGACTCCTTTTTCCGGCACATTTTAATGTGGGGTCATGGCAGGATTGGGGCTCTATGCTGTGGCCCAGGACAGGTGTATATTCAATGTCCAGATTCAACTACAATGGTGGTTGAAAGACTCCTTTTTTTCCGCACATTTATAAAAGTGGTGTCCATCGCAGGTTTGGTCTCATGGCTGTGGCCCAGGACAGTATAGTCAAATGACCAGTGAAACTAAAAATGGTGTTTGAAAAGACTCCTTTTTCGGCACTTTTTTAAAAATGTGGGGGACATGCAGTGTTATTTGGGGCTCATGCTGTTGTCCCAAGGACAGGATAGTCATAGTCCAGCTTGAAACTAAAAATGGGAGTGTTGAAAGACTTCCTTTTTCCGGCACTTTTTAAATGTGGGGAGTCATGCAGGTTTGGGGCTCATGCTGTGGCCCAGGACAGGTATAGTCAATGTCCAGTGAAACTAAAATGGATGGGATGAAAGACACCTTTTTTTTTCCGGCACTGCGCACACTTTTAAATGATATGGGGTCATGCAGGTTTGTGGACACATGGCTGTGGCCTCAGGACAGGAATATTCCAATTGTCCAGTTCAAACTAAAATGGAGGTTGAAAGACTCCTTTTTTTTCCGGCACATTAAAAAAGTGGTGGTCATGCAGGTTTGGGCCATTAGTGGCCCAGTGACATGAAGACAATGTCCAGTTTCAACAAAAATGGTGGTTTTTGAAAGACTTCCTTTTTCCCGGCACTTTTAAATGTAGGGGGTCATGCAGGTTTGGGGCACATGCTGTGGCCCAGGACAGTTGTAGTCAATGTCCGATGAAACTAAAATGGTGGAATGAAAGACTCCTTTTCGGCACTTTTTATTAAAGTGTGGGGTCATGCAGGTTTGGGGCTCATGCTGCGTTCCAGGACAGGATATTCAAGTCCATTTCAAGTAACATGATGGATCAAATCAATAACTGCCTTCTGCCACTTTTAATATTGTGGGTGATGCAGGTTTTAAACACTAGAACTACTGATGGGAGTCATTTGACTCCTTTCTTTTTTAATTTCTCTCTTCTGTGACTAACATTTTTCAGAATTCCCGGCTTGAAACTCGGTGACATTACCTCAAAAATATGTTGAAAAAGATTTGTGAGAATAAATAAAATTTAGGTGAAAAATTTCGCTTTTTTTAAAATTTACCAATGAACTACTGAAGGGCGTTATTTGACTCCCTACTCAATTTTGAGGTCCTTCATGTCACAAAATGTTGCAAAAATTTTTTGTGCATAATTTTTCACTCTGTCTTATTTACCCTGATGTTCATATAGATGTAGTTCAATTTACATGTCAACTTTTAACATATTCCATGTGTTTTACCTGCTTGTATTACTGTGTAATGCTAAACAAAATAGCTTTGTTTACTTCTAGGGCTCTTATCTTAATTCTAATAAGGGTGGTGTTTTTCTAAGGTACTAGCAGGAGACAGTATTCTTGGATAGTAACTTTCTATCAGTCATCTGAAGAGACAAAGAGAACAGACGCAACAGTATGAGCTCTGAACACATCATACAGTTATTGAATTGTTTTATGAAATAGATTTAGTCTGCCTGTCAACCTGATTCATCCCACCAACTTTTGAAGTGGCAGGAACAGTTTTATTTCTTTAGTTTTCATTTCATTTCTGATTTTTCAGCAGGGAATTATATAGTGAATTATGGAATAATGATGAATATGGTGAGAAGAAACGTTTTGATAAAGCCTCAGGTAAAATTCTGGCTACTTTGCATCCAAAACCGAGAGTTGGAATCGGAATCGGAATTGCAGGAACATGTATTTGATTCTGACCAGTGATTGAAGATTTCATTCCACTGAACATATCAAGTGAATCTGAAGACTCAGAAGGAAACAGATCCAGAAGGTAAGTAGTTATGTTGTATTTATTGTTCTTCCACACACTGATTCAGGGCCTGTGCACACGAGCATGGAATTCTGGCTGAATAGCCATCTGAACTTCCTTTACGCAAACAGGCCCGTACCAGCCGCTCATGGCCTGAATCTGCTCCGCTCCGAACCCCGGGCTTGGAGCCCGCTGACCAAGGGACAGAGCAGCGCTTGCTTACTGCGCTAGCACGGCTCCGACCCCAGAACACAAGCGGCATCCAGCCCGGGTTACGGAGCGGACTTCAGGTATGAACACTCCGCTCTGTACCTGAGCGGGCAAGGTACGGCGGATTGTTGTGAGAATATCCGGTCGTATATTCCGCCTCTAATCCAGCCAGTTGCACGGACCCTTACAAAACAAAATATTCGAAATATTCATCACTTTTTTTCCAGATATACCAAGCACATCAACTGGGATCGGGCTCATGCCCCAGATAAATTTTGGCCTCATGAACCAACCTCCTGGTCGTGACAGAAAAAAACAGCCAAAACGTCCCAGAAATGAAAGAACAACAGGTAACGATTTCGGCGAAGTAATGCAACAAAAACACCAGAGAAGGCGAATCTGAAGGAATACTAGTTTTCAGCGGAATGGTATTCAATGGAAACCTGTGAAATTGGAGAACACTTGCCTGGAAGCATGACAGCCAAAAATATTCTTTTGAAGAATCACCTGGCCCTACAGATACGCCCATAAGAACTATCATTATCGATAGTCCATTTGAGCGCATGGCGTATCTTTTTTTATGATTCAAAAGAATATTTGACACAGTATACAGAAATGTACGCTTGGCAGATAGCATGCAGGAACAATACTTTACAGATTACTCTCACTCTATCTGATGAGGTGAGCTAGATGATTCATTGCCGTATTCAAATGCTCGAGGGAATATCTGGCACGAACCGTCACTATCTAGTTAGCAGAATAAGTGTAATGACTGGGGAATACCGTTTTGCAAAGCGCAATGTCTAGACCGTCTTTGTTGAAATTAAGAGTTTCTACAGATTTGGATTGAGAAATCTACTCGATCGAGAGACTGTACAAACGGACAAGTTTGCTCTATTTTCTACTGTGTGGACATGGTTTATTGAAAATTGTATTGCGTTTTACAAACTTCCCATACAAAACGGTGGATGAGCAACTTTTACCCACGCAAAACTAGGTGTCCATTCACCAGTAAACAGCCTTCCAAACCAGATAAATATGGCCACAGAAATATTGGCTAGCCTGTTTGATAAGGATAGCAAATATCAGCAATGGCTTCCCTTATATCTAGGCAAATATGACACAACAGGCCAGGCACGCCGGTGGCTGAGGACCGTATTAGCTGACCATGTGGGTAAAATGAAGTTTTGGACCCGTTTTTGAAAAAAGGTCGCAATGTTAAAACCGAAATATTATACTTCAGTAAAATTAGCTAAAAGCAAAGGAACAACCATCTTGGGAAACACTGAATGAAAGATAAGGCGAGAAGGCTAAAGAAATACAATCAAGAAAGAGGGAATTGTACAACACTAAAGTGTATAGAAATGAAGAACAATTTTACACCACAGAGTATAACAAGGAAGTTCAACAAAAAATGTTGTCATATTTTGAGTTCCATCCAGATGATTGTTGTTTGCGTCTGAATTCCAGCTAAAAAAACTCCCAGAAACGGTAAAAAGTTTGTACAATGAAACAAAATATGTGAGTAGGATGTAGTGGATCAGATGGCACGAAAATATACCGACAGTCACGAACAAGCACAAGAGATGGCCCGTTCATGCATTTGAAAATGCCTTAGACTTGCGGTTATAAATGCATGTGATAATATGTCAAGGAATGACCCGCCCAAAAAATGACATCGCAAGGCATGTTTTTCAAACGCTTGTGAGAGAGTTGAGTTGGATCCTTATGACACAGATAGGAAAAGGGTTCCACTCCCCAAGTTTTTACATGCTCATAAGTGATGTTAAAACAAAATTTGCCAAATCAAAGAAAATAGCAAAGAAAAATTGATCTGTACGCAATTTAACAGACTTGATGTTAAGTCTTGTGTGTGGGCAAAATAGTACTTGCCGATAAATCAAGGCAATGCCTAAAATGCAAAAAACACAAAATGTTTATGAAGGTGATTCGAGCGCCATATTTTTCATTTTTTATTAATGCTCTCCACCTAACATTTTCTCTGCTTTTGTTCTTCAGTTGTTGTATTATATGTTTGCACTTGAATAAAAAAAATTTTTAAAAAACGTCTATTAAAATTATTTGTTATTTTCTGTAAAAAAAAATAAAAAAGCAGAAAAAAAAAAATCAAAAAGCAACGTTGGCTCACAATAAAAATACATTAAAAAAAAATTAAATTATTAATAAATAACCACAAAGAAACCTAAAAATAAACAAAAACAAGCAAGATCAAAAGACTCCTTTCATATTTTCTAGGGGGGGTTTCACGATCCGTACCCCTAGTGTTAAGGGTCGGGTGTTACAAACAGGGATTAAAGGGTCTGGACTTTTTTTCTGTCTTTTAAAACCAAGTTGGTTGCCTAGATGTAGGCTTCCTTTGATGTTGTGGGATTTTAATTTTTCACTTTCCGCCTTTTGGGTGTAAAAATGAAGGTTTTGGCTCTCCAGGGGATTTTAAATGGTAACGCTCATAATCGTGCCAAATCGAAAAACCTTATCGATGCGGCCGACTATCGCTATCGTCGATCAGATACCAACGAATCGTCAACACTAGTTTAAACAACGCATTGAGTGCGGGGAATGATGGTTTGTAAAGTAGTTAAAAATCTGTGTAATGAATTGAAACTAACCATGCCATGTGTTCTCATCCTTCAATCCAGACTCTGATCAAAACAAAACCTGGTGACTTTTTTGGGGGGCAGAAACACGTTTAGATTCAGAAGCCCCCATTTGAAGGACCATACCAAGTACTGATGGTGTCTCCAACCTCAATGAAACTTGAAGGAAAACCCACCTGGGTGCATGCTTCACACTGCAAGAAAGTGACTGTGACCAATAAGTCATTATGAACTTTACCTTATCCTTTCATATGTTTGTCTAGTCTGGATGTGTGTGAAAATGCAAGAGGGCCAACCAAGGGGGGTGCCTGATGAATTCAAAGCTAGGGATCAGGTCAAAGCAGGGTTTGAATCACTTACGCCCCAAATAACAATCAACAAAAGTATGGACTGGGTAAATTACATCTATTATAATCAACAGAGGTTTGATAATTACACCCGAGATGCCTTACAAGCTTTATAGCTGAACAATTATGCACCACCTCCATCATGACTTTCCAGATTCATTGAGGGTTATGAGATTGTAAACAATCCATAGATTGCCTCCGCCGGGGATTGCTCTGAGGTGGCACCTGGCGGTCGTTGGTTAAAAGTCATCCTTACCATCAAAGGCTCTGTGAAGAGGCCGGCGGTTGCTTGGTCACACCCCTTGGAGCAAGCCTGACAGTGGTTCAGTGGGTTCAACACCCGCTCCACCTTTTCACCCTGCTGTCTAAGGAGAGTGACCTTTACCCATTCTTTGCCCCAGTTTAGGGAAGAGCATCAATCATCATTCCACGCTCTAGGGGGAGCGTTAGAACAGATTTTTGATGTTTTTAGGGGGGACTGTCAAGTTGGTAATTTAAGGAAAAAACATCAAAGTCTGTTTCATCATTACATTCTTATTAAGCTCATCAGATAGTTTGTTTAAACTGCTTTTACTGCTATACATCCTTATCAAAGTATCAGATATCTTTCACACAGCTTTACTTGGAACAAATGCACTGCTTCAGTGAGAAGGTATGTCACGAAACTAAAGAAATTCCTTTCTCGGAATGTCTCTTATCAACTAATTGCTAGCAACCTTATGTAGATACAGGAGACTATGAGGTTTAAGCAACAGCCAAATAGCCAATGATAGAATGATCATGTGATTCTTAATACGTAGAAGATATCAAACTGTTACTTCCTGTTAATAAAGCAGATTTATGTCCCAAACGGAAGGTGTGGGTCGTATCTCTCGAGCTCCGGCTGTCGACAGCTGTAATAATAATATAATTCGGAGGAGGCATTTAATTGGATAAAGGAGTGGAACAAAAGATAATTTCCACACCTGATTTATCATCTTGACACTTTCAGACACAATATCCTTCTGGGGTGGAAAGAAAAACAAGCCCCTTGAGATTTTTCTGCAGCTGTGACCTGTACTCCCTCAAATCATATTGTATGGCTTGAACTCTGTCACCTGCACACCCAATAAATTAGCAGCAACCATGATCTTCAAGGAGTGAGTGGAAAGGATGGCATTTTGGCACTGTCATGCTACCATATTTATTTGTATTGTTTCCATTTTTTAACAGGTTTCCCCTTTCGACTATGTCAGACTCAATGAACTACGTCAGACTCATTGGACTACAACAGACTTTGAGTATGTCAGACCAGCATTGGATCTATTTCTTTAAAAAATGGAGGGATGAGCGATATTATCGACAAAAGTTGAAATCGGCACGATTTTTAGTCTGATCGGAAATTAAATATCACGCGATATATTTGGTGACAATCTTACAGATAATCTATTACTATCGCGCCATTTTCAGCATCTCCTGTCATTTTGGTGGCCAGCCAATCAGCTCTGAGGATAGAGGGCGGAGGGGAGGATGTACAACGTCACCCCTTTATGGTGTATGGATCTCATTGGCTGCAAAAATCACGTGATCTCATTTTATCTATGCTGCTACATTTCCAGTTTGAGCTCATACTCTGTCTAGCACTCTTCACAGCAGGACGTGTCTCTCAGCGTTTAAACCAATAGCTTTTCTAAAACAGCTCTGATGGTCACTTCTAATACAAGAAACCATCCCCCTACAGCTTAGAATAGAGTTAAATTAGAGAATTGCACTTCTTATTTAGTTAGAGAGAGTTTTAAGGATATCTACTGGTGTGTGTAGCCGCGGGACTGCGGGGGGGAGGGGTCAGCAGGAGAGGTTTTTGAAACGAAGGGAGATATTTTGCAGCTCAGTGTGTTCTGTGAGCTGGAATTGAAAATGCATTGTGTTTTACCACTTTTTTGGCCAGCAGACCTCTGATAGGAGGTGAAATTGTACCTGTGTTTTCAGTTCTATTGCAATCACTGCGTGTCAGTGTTCCCAAAAAACAGCTTAACTTATCCCTATAACTTTTAAATAGTTTTATTGAAGTCAGTGCATCTGTTTGCTGCAAAGAGCTCAGTTGTACGCAAATTGTGTTCTACATATTTCCTATTAAATTACGCTTGTAGTCAGTGGTGCGAAGGCTGCCATATTAATCCATATAATATTTAAATACTCTTATTTCAGTCCGTGCGTCTGTTTGGCGCAAAGAGTTCAGTTGTACAAATACTGTGGTTCTACATATTTCCATTAAATTACGCTTCTAGTCAGTGGTGCGAAGGCTGCCATATTAATCCATATAATATTTAAATACTCTTATTTCAGTCCGTGCGTCTGTTTGGCGCAAAGAGTTCAGTTGTACGCATATTGTGTTCTACATATTTCCTAGTAAATTCCGCTTCTAGTCAGTGGTGTGAAGGCTGCCATATTAATCCATATAATATTTAAATACTCTTATTGCAGTCCGTGCGTCTGTTTGGCGCAAAGAGTTCAGTTGTAAGAATACTGTGTTCTACAAATTTCCTATTAAATTACGCTTGTAGGCAGTGGTGCGAAGGCTGCCATATTAATCCATATAATATTTAAATACTCTTATTTCAGTCCGGCGTCTGTTTGGCGCAAAGAGTTCAGTGTACAATACTGTGTTTAAAAATATTTCCTATTAAATTACCCTTGTAGTCAGTGGTGCGAAAGGTCAAAAAATCTTTAAAAAACTTATTTCCCAAATCC
>JAODAL010018890.1:0-73485 GCA_025379985.1 Phyllomedusa bahiana | reverse complement strand
CACTTGGTATTGAATGTATATGCAGCTGCAGTGGACGCACACTGGATTTCAGATCCAATACCCCAAAAATTAGAAATAGAACTTTAAGAGAAACAGTCTCTGAGACAAGCTGAGACACCCCAAGAAATCGCTATATAAAAATCAATTCTTTTAAGTAAGACTATCACCGCGGCAGCACCTTCCCTGATGAGCACAGGTGAGAGGAGTGTGAGCTCCCGGCGTCGCGCCGGACTTATATAGTGCGGTTACGTCACAGATCCCGCCGGTCTCTGATTGGCTTCACCCGGACCATGTCATGCAGGCATGCCCTTCTTCCTCCCAGAGTGCTTTGCCCATGTAGCGCCATGTGCTCGCAGCCATTTTATTAATCAAAAGCACACTTCGTTCACCCGAAGTACCCCAAAGTTCGACTTCGTTCCGAACCGAAGTTTTCCTGAAATTCAAAATGAATTCCACTTCGTTAGAATCGATTCGCCCATCTCTACCCACAATGCATTGTGTGCATTGTGACATCACAGACGACCCCGGGAAGTGATCTTCACTTCCCGGTGCTGTCTGGTAGGAGATCGTTGCTGCAATTTCGTGCAGCAGCGCGCCAAGGAGCAGGCAGAAGGGGCTCCCTCCTCCCGCCTGCGACTTAGCTCAGACGATCTTAATTGATCGTCAGAGTTAAGGGGTTAAACACCCGCGGCCGGAACTCACTCCGGCCGGGTGTGATGCGGCATGAAGCCACATGTTCATGTCCCATGTTGCGATCGCGCGCGGCTCGCCCGCAAGCCCGCGCGATCGCCAGGACATATGCATATGTCCATTTGCGGGAAGTCACTCCCCGCTAAGGCGTATGCATACGTCCATGTCAGGAAGGGGTTAAAAAAATAATAAAAAGTTATCCATATTTGGTATCGCCACATCCGTAAAAGTCTAATCTGTTAAAAAGTAGCGTTGTTTATCCCGAACGCTGAACACTGTAGAAAGAAAAAGAACTCCAAACACCTAATTTGAGGTTTTTTTTGGTCACTTCCTAGCCCCTAAAAATTGGGGTAAAAAGTAATTTATCCCAAAATGGTACCAATAAATAATAATAATTTCAGCCCGCAAAAAAAAAATAAAAAAAAAATACCACAACTCATGTCCATAGGTGGACGTACAAAAAAGCTATTTGTTGCAGAAGATGTGGCTGCAGTGTAAAGTTAAAGAATGGAGAATGCTTGGATTTTTTTATGGTACTAAAGCCTAAAGAAAATCCTTCATATTTGGTATTGCAGGAATTGTACCAACCCGCAGAATACAAAGAACTCATCATTTATACCAAAGAGTGAATGCCAAACCCCCCACCGCAAATATGACGTGCAGCAGTGCTATCTTTGGTGGTAAGATTTCTGTGGCTTTATACATTAAATGAAACCCAGAACGTGGTGTAGACATAGTTTCATGATGTCCAACACAGTCTACACAGCAAACATCCGTGTTAAAAAAAGCAACATTTGGAGTAGAAATGCATGATCACCCCTAGAGATGGGCGAATTTAAAAAAAATTCGATTCGGTGACTTCACCGAATTTTCCGACAAAATTTGTTTCGGTCCGAATTACTTCGGAACGAATCGCGTTAAAAAACAGATATTTTCTGGCTTCACAGAGCCTGCAGGGTGCTGTAGAACATTGTGCCATGCTTAAATATGCAGAGGAAGCTTGGTTTGGTCTTCATACAATGTTGTGTTTTAGTATGACACGCATATGACTGCCGCTGCTCTTAGAATCGCTTCACTATAAAATTCCCTGGGCACTTAAGAGGGCAAAACTGACCAAAAAAAACTGAAGCGGGAACGTAGCCTGACAAAGTCATGGCAGCGACAGCTGGAAAAAAACAAGCTGAGGGCTCAGGTGGCAACATCAGTGACAGAGTGTGGAGGTGATGGCGGCAGCCACAGCAGCATGAGGTCAGAGAGTGGCACAATGACATTCTGGAGGTGGCAAAAACAGGAGTAGGCCACAGAGTGGCACAATGACACAGTGTGGAGGGCACGGCAGCAGCAACAGCAGCAACATGAGGTCAGACAGTGGCACAATGACAAATTCTGGAGGTGGCAATAACAGGAGTAGGCCACAGTGGCACAATGACACAGTGTGTAGGTGACGGCAGCAGCATGAGGTCAGACAGTGGCACAATGACATTCTGGAGGTGGCAAAAACAGGAGTAGGCCACAGAGTGGCACAATGACACAGTGTGGAGGGCACGGCAGGAGAAACAGCAGCAACATGAGGTCAGGCAGTGGCACAATGACACAGTGTGGAGGTCACGGCAGGAGCCACAGCAGCAGCATGAGGTCAGACAGTGGCACAATGACATTCTGGAGGTGGCAAAAGCAGGAGTAGGCCACAGAGTGGCACAATGACAGAGTGTGGAGGTGACGGCAGGAGCAACAGCATGAGGTCATAGAGTGGAAAAATGACACAGTGTGGAGGTCACGTCACCAGCAACAGCAGCAGCAGCATGAGGTCATAGAGTGCCTCAATGACAGAGTGTGGTGGTGGGTGGTAATACCAGTCCCTGGTAAAGATGGTGGTAGGCAGATGGAGAAACTGTCAGCAGATGTGTGGCATCAGGCGGGTGGTGGCATCAGAATAGTGGCTGAGGCAGGTAGTTTGAACCCAGAGTCATTTCTCAATGTTTGGGTGAGGTGTCATGGCTGATGTACTCTGACGTCTAAGGCATTGATGTGTGGAAATCCTGGCCGATCCACGCCTGATTCATCTTGACAAAGGTCAGTCGTTCCACATTACCGTGGACAAGCGGGTTCTCCTTGGGGTAACGATGGCCCCCGCCGCACTGAACACCTGCTCTGATGCCACACTACTGGCCAGGCAGGACAGCTTCTCCACTGCAAACTCGGCAATTTGTGCTTGCTGTGGCTGAGTATTTGGGGGCCCCCTCCCCCCCCCCCCCCCCTGCTTGTCAGGAATGGTTTGTGCACTGCCATTTCGCAGGTGAAGAGCCTGCCACCTCTCTGTCTGACAATCTTTGTTCTAAAAATGTACAGACACTGTTTGAATGAAGATATCTGTATACGAAGTAAATACACCACCCCGTATTTGAGCTCCAGAATGAACCCACAACCATATTGGCTGCCCAGATAAGTCCGCAGCGGATCTTCGTACTGGGGTGGAGAGTGCATCTGGACAAAGGAGATGATGGCAAAGAGAACAGCTCCCTATTGCAGAGGTGGTGGATAGTGTTGACCGATTTATATCGACAAAGTTGAATCCGGCCGGTTTTTATGGTAATTCGGATTTTTTCCCGATCACGGAGCGATAATTTAGTTTAAAAATCTGCGCATAATCTATTAAGATCGCGCCATTTTCGGCGCTTCCCGACATTTTTGGGCGCCAGCCCAATTCAGCTTGACAGAATAGAGCATGGTGAGATTGTGTGCGACGCATGACTGGGATGTGTATGGTTTGCGTTGGCTGGAAAAAATCCATGACCCTCGTTTTAACATAGAACACCCTCCTGTTCTGCCTCAGTCCTCTCTCCAGCGTTTCATACTAGTTTGACGGCGCTCTGCATGTTATCCAAACTACTCAGCGAAATCATACTAGTTTTCAACAGAGAACATCTACTATTAGCTGTTAGTTAGCATTAGACCATTGGAAAGATTTTTAGTAGTTAGATAGATTATTTTAAAAAGCAGCACTATCGCTATAAAGTTCACGAGGGGGGAGCGGGGAGGGGGCGAGTGGGGGGGGGGGCCCGTGGGCGAACACAGACAAGCTCCTAATAAAGGACACTGGAATTAAGTCCACCAAGACGTTAGTGTAGACATTGCAACACTGCAATATCTCAATTATTAACAGTTTGCTATGAAAGATTGTTCCTGGATAATTGGGCAGTGTGAACTTAATATTAGGATACACATATCATTTCTGTTAACTGCAGTCACATTTGTTAGGTGCACTTAAACTCCCACTTTTATTATCAGGTATACATTTCAGATAGTGTTCTTTTTTCAATGTTTTACCCCCCCCATTGCACCTATTGTTGTATATCCACCGTTGCACTTAAATTAAGAATCCAGCAATCTTGTAGTCGCACAGGTTGAAGGTGGGCCAAAAATACTGTATCATCAGAATCTATAACATATACGTGTTTTTTGACTTTCGGCTGGCATTGCAGCTTTGTTCATTCAGATAAGCTGTGCACTATATCTTATACAGCAATTTTATAGTCCAACCACAGGTGAAATGAAAGGTGCCAAAAAAACCTTGTATCATCCGAATCTATAACAGATACTTGTTTTTGTACTTATGCGTACAGCCAGCTTTGTTCCATTCAGATAGCGTGCACTGTTATATCTTATACAAGCAAATTTTTATAGTCAACACAGGTGAATTGAAAGGTGCCAAAAATACCTTGTAATCATCCGAATCTATAAAACATATACGTGTTTTTTGACTTTGTGCGCACTGCAGCTTTGTTCATTCAGATAAGCGTGCACTTAGATCTTATACAAGCAATTTTATAGTCACCACAGTGAGTTGAAAGGTGCCAAAAATACCTTGTATCATCCGAATCTATAACAGATACGTGTTTTTGACTTTGGCGTACAGCAAGCTTTGTCATTTTCAGATAGCGTGCACTTATAACTTATACGCAATTTTTATAGTCACCACAGGTGGAATTGAAAGGTGCCAAAAATACCCTTGTATCATCCGATATCTTATAAACAAATACGTGTTTTTTTTGACTTGCGCATTTGCAGCTTTGTTTCATATCAGATAGCGTGCACTTATATCTTAACAGCAATTTTATAGTCACACAGGTGAATTGAAAGGTCCAAAAATGACTTGTATATCCGAATCTATAACAGATACGTGTTTTTGACTTTGCGCATTGCAGCTTTGTTTCATTTCAGATAGCGGCACTTATATCTTAATACAGCAATTTTTAATAGTCACCACAGGTGAATTGAAAGGTGTCCCAAAAAGTACCGTTGTATCCATCCCGAATCTATAACAATACGTGTTTTTTTTGACTTTGGCGACGCAGCTTTGTTCATTCAGATACGTGCACTATCATTCTTAATACAGCAAATTTTTAGTCACCACATGGGGTGAATGAAAAGGTGCCAAAAATACCTTTGTAACATCCGAATCCTATAACAGATACGTTGTTTTTTTTTACTTGGCGCTTGCAGCTTTGTTCATTCTGATATCGTGCACTTATATCTTATACATCAATTTTATATTCACCACAGGTGAAATGAAAGGTGCCAAAAATACCTTGTATCACCGTATCTATAAACAGATACGTGTTTTTTGACTTTGGCAGCAATGCAGGCTTTGTTCATTCAGATAGCGTGCACTTATATCTTATACAGCAATTTTTATAGTCCACCACAGGTGAATTGAAAGGTGCCAAAAATAACCTTGTATTCATGCCGAATCTATAACAGATAAGTGTTTTTTGACTTTGGCGCTAAGTGCAGCTTTGGTTCAATTCCAGATAGCGTGCACTATATCTTAACAGCATTTTTTTTAGTCAACCACAGTGAATTGGAAAGGTGCCCAAAAATACCTTGTATCAATCCGAATCTAATAACAGATACGTGTTTTGTTGACTTTGGCCGCATTGCAGCATTGTTCATTCAGATAGCGTGCACATATATCTTATACAGCATTTTTATATTCACTCACAGGTGAATTGAAAGTTGCCAAAAAATACCTGTATCATCCGAATCTATAACAGAATACGTGTGTTTTTTTGGACTTTGGCATACTTGCAGCTTTGTTCATTCAGATACGTGCACTATATATCTGATACATCAATTTTATAGTCACACACAGTGAAATTTGAAAGGTGCCAAAAATACCTTTTATCATTCGAATATATAACAGATACGTGTTTTTTTTGAATTGGGGGGCGCATTGCAGCTTTGTCCAATCAGATAGCGTGCACTTATAATCTTATACAGCAATTTTATAGTCACCACAGGTGAATTGAAAGGGTGCCAAAAATACCTTGTATCATCGATTCTATAACAATACATGGTTTTTTTGACTTGGCGTACAGCAGCCTTTGTCATTCAGATAGCTGCACTTATATCTTATACTGCAATTTTATGTCAACCACAGGTGAATGGAAAGGTGCCAAAAATGACCTTGTATCATCCGTAACTATAACAAATATGTTTTTTTTGACTTTGGGCGCATTGCAGCTTGCATTTGATTCATGTCAGATAGCGTGCACTTATATCTTATACAGCAATTTTTATAGGTCACCACAGGTGAATTGAGAAAGGTACCAAAACAACTTGTAAATTATACGAAACAATACAATACGTGTTTTTTGCACTTTGGCCCCTAGTCCCAGGATCTGTTAAATTTTAATCCAGCAATTTTGTTTTTGATAGAGGGATTTGGAAGAAATAGCTGTGATTATGCCGTCTGTTAAATAATAGACTTTTCCAAAACTATTCCATACCTTCTCAACTTTTTTATATTTCCTTAACATGGAGCGAAATCAGGTTGTAAGCGAGCAAAGAGGGGGGATATGTGCACATGGAAGGTAAGGAGGTACCAGAGAAGGTGCTCCTCCAGTGCTGCACAACAACACGCATGCCAGCGTATCATCGGTTGCAGGACCGTCAGCCTGTCATCGTGCTTGGGTCAGAGGGCCCTGTGATCTCAGTAAACGAACAGCGTCCGCCAATCTTTCTCAGTGGTTAATGCAACCTGCATCCAGCAGTCTTACCTCCTCGTTCCTCTCCCATTCCCGGCCGACAAATGTCCATCATCACATCATTCGTCATCTGTCCAACAGTGAAGCGAAGGCAGCCCAAATGTCCACTCGGTAACCCACCACTGGTGGATAATCCATTTTCTGAAGACCTCTTGATGACAAATGCAGGTGGGTCAGAAGTTCATGTTAAAAGATCAAGAGGAATGATTTAGTCTGCTCTGACTCCCATTTACTTGATGCCATCAGAAGAGGAGAACAGAAGCCTGGTCATCGGCAAAAATCCCTGGCGATCTGCAACGCCTTGCAGTGTCCCTTGCTTGTAGCCCGCAGCTTCAGGATGCAGATGTCAGGACGACCAAGTCACCTGTGTTGATGATGATGAAGAATGACATTGCGGATCCCATCCTGGTCTTTTCCGCAGAATTGCTTGGCGAGATGCTGCTTCATCAGTGGACGAGTGAGGAGAGACGATGGGGTGAGAGTGTCCAAACGGTCCCGCCACAAAAAAGGAGAGGGCGGTCCGCTGTAGTCCGCTGATATGATTCCGCCCAGCCACTTGTCAGCGCAAACCACCGCTCCTCACTTATCGCCATCAAAAGGTCCAGGACCTTCTCAAGCCTGGGCCTCTTTGAGCAAGCCTCTGAGATTCACCCAGCGATGCATGATGCCCGCCTTTGGCCGTAAATGCCATAAGTAGAGGCAAGAACCTTAGGTGGTTAACCACGCACCACTATGTCTAGTCACATGCAGCGAATGCAGGAGTTGAAATGAGGCAACAACTTAGGCCAAAAAAGGCCAGACCGAAGCTGGGCCTCCCAACCACTGTCACACCCGCTTTCCTCCCCGCCTCTTCCTCCTCCGCCACCACCAAAGGCGTTCTCAGCCTGCCATGGTCTCTCAAAGTCATGATCAGGATCAGCCCCGCTTCAGCCTCCACCTTCGCCAGAGTACCACCATCACCAACCAAGACCCATCCTACCCTTTTCTCCTCCCTGCCATTTTGACGACCGGCACGCTGTACAGCGGTCAGTCTACGCAGCCAGCCTTCTGCTAACCAGTGGAGCAGAAGAAACACTTCCACCCAAGACCATCCCAAAGCCAAAGCCTGAATGTCGCATGCCAGGCTTTTGGCCTTGGAAATGTTGCCTTTTCCGTCGGTGGACACAGATAGGTTCCGCTACATCATGGCCCTCGCCTTGCCCCCAATACAAGATTGCCGAGCATGCATTTCTTAGTCCAAAAAAAGCCGTCCTGCCACTGGCCAGACAACAGTGTCCAATCTAAAATACAAGCGTGTTGTCCTGGCAATCTGTGTCCGGAAAAGTCCCATCCTGACCCACCTTGACACATGGACCTATAAGCACGGCCAAGGCACGCTATATCTCACTGTGACAGCTCACTTGGTGAGCTAGGTGGATGTCTCTGGCTCTGGGGGTGACGGGTGGCTCTCAGGCGTCTCGGCGGCAGAACAGCACTTCAAAACTGAGGAGAATGGTGCAGGGCTCTTTCCCCCCAAGGTCCCTCTGGTGGCATCACGTGCCCAGAGAAACCAAGCCATTTTTGGAAATTAATCTGTCTTGAGAACCGTCCCCACACAGGTCAGGAAGCTGTGGTAGACGGCTCTCCGCAACGGACCGGAGCGCTAGGCTGGTGACAAAACCTTGTGCCCAGGCAAAGGTGGTGTGGCGATAACTGGCGAAATCAGCTGGCCGCCCTTATTACGTAGGCTGAGCACACCTTGCTGGCAACGATGTCCCATGAACCTCGTCGTCCAGAAATTTCTAAGAGCTACACGGTCTTGGACTGCCTGCTAAGAAGGTCTCGAGGTCTGAAGTTCGCACTTCCGCCTTTCGCACCCTCTTCGTTCCCGGCCTGGCTGTGTTGCAAGCATCAAGCTCGGCCTCCTATTTAACCGTTCTCATTTTTGACGTGGCAACACGGCTGAATTCCACCCTTCGCCCATGCTCCAGCGATTTTTTTTGTTTGGTGGGGGAGCAGTCGCAATGCCATTACGCAGTAGAAGTGAACACAGGCCTGACAAGCAGCGGTGGCGGACCTCGGGGTGTTGAGCCACCGAGAGTTGAGGGCAGGTGAAAAAGACTCTGCACCATCCTTGCCATTTTGAGAAGACGAACGCACCGAAAATGGTCAGTCGGACGATGCCCTTGTCCAGCAATGAGCATTGTGGTGATTCTTAGTTCTGAACGCATCATTGTGACACTCCTGAAACATCAGTCCTGCAGCGCACGGAGGAGAAGACCGACACAGATAGCGGACACAGAGTCGTTTCCTCTCCGTTGAATCCACAAGGCCCGACAGTTTCAACAATTTCATCAGTCCTTCAAAATTAGGGCAGTGTCTGGGTCCAGGGCTAGTTGCAAGGCGGCGCCTCAGCTCTTCAGGGTGATCATCTGAGGCAAGTCAGTGGCTGTTGTTGAAAGCTGTGCTGGAGGAAGTGGAGAGGAGGAGGAGAAGGTATTTCCTAGACACCGATGTTTACTGACAGTCCCTCACGCCTTGGAAAGAGGTTGGGCCCCGCGAAATTTTGAGGCGAGGAGGAAGATGAGGAAGATGACTTTGCTATTGCCCCTCGAACCCAGAGCCTTGGGAAAAAACAAGGCTCCATCTTCTCACATGAGTGCTTTGGATGCTCCCAATTTCCTTCAACCAGATACTCGCTTTAAGGCCATCAAAATGAACAACAGTTACTGGGTGGCCAACCTCCCTGGATACCCGGTATCAAAACTAAACTCAGCACTTTCCTTCCCCCCACCCAAATAGAGAGTAAAATGCAGGAAATAGGAGACCTTGCTTGATTGATCAACTGGAGACATCTGTTTGTGTCTGCCCCCCCCCCCCCCCCCCCACCACCCCCCTTCACGTTCTTCGAATGTCACGGTTGAACAACTGCCAGCGACATGACCAGCATAGAGTCATGCCAAGTAGCCGTAGCGGCAGCAAAGCAG
The DNA here is from genome assembly GCA_025379985.1 of Phyllomedusa bahiana. NCBI lineage: Eukaryota > Metazoa > Chordata > Amphibia > Anura > Hylidae > Phyllomedusa > Phyllomedusa bahiana. Next base: position 63,782 of record JAODAL010018890.1, on the reverse strand, counting down.
CAGACGAGGGTGGGCAGAAGCCTAATGGGTGACCCTGCAATCTTTATTTACCACCTCACCAACGCGAACGGGAGCACTGCAGGGCACACATTACAAATAACACCCAGAAGGCCCAGCTTAAGGTCATTGGTTTCACGACTATCTGCGTCCTCAACACCGATGATTTTGTATAATGTGTTTCCGGACACCAATAGACTTCTGGGTATACCAAAATGGACGAATGGCCCGAGCTGGCCTCCGCCACGCCATAGAGTGTTGTCCTGCCCAGCAGCCAGCTCATATCTGAGCGGACCCTTCATCAACGAACCGGAGGAAGTCATTACATGACAAACCGAAATAAACGCATCCGGCTATTTCACAGATAATGTGGAAATCGTTTTGACTTTCCATCAAGATGAATCAGTCATGGACTCTGATGAATTTTGCGGCCCCAATTGCCCGAGGTCAACCGATTAGTTTGCCTGACTACTTCAACATTCCTCGTCCAAACAGAAATTGGTCCCTCTTGAAAAACATATTATTTAAAATGATCATTGTCTCCTGCAATTTTTTATCTCATTCCCAACAGTTCATTTGCTCGGTTTTGCCTGTGAAAGGAGACTGTAAAGACACCAGGTTTTCGTACAAAACCATGATTCACCATTACTCACTTCATCTTTTAGAATTTTTTCTCGCATGTCAATGGTTTTTGGGGTCGTGTTGCCACAACAATTTTTATAGTGGCTGAGAAGTCATTTTTATAATTTTTGTGGTCATGGTGCCTGTGAGATACACAAATAATCGTGGTCCTTTGGAACAGAAATGGTGGCTGTTTAATTACATTTCTCCTCACAATTTTTATACAGTGGCTGAAACGTACATATTTAGTAATTTTTTGGGGCATGTTGCTGTGAGGATAACAGCAATAATCATGTCCCCTTTGGAACAAGAAAAATGGTGGCTTTTAAAGTGTCATTTTCTCCCTCAACATTTTTAACAAGTGGCTGAGAAGTCATTTTTTATAATTTTTGGGTCCCTGCTGCTTTGAAAATGCAGCAATACAAGAGGTCCTATTCTAAAAAATTTTGTTTTTCCTAATAGACAGTTGTTCTTCACAATTGTGTCCAAAAAAGTGCTCATGGGTCATGCTTTGAATTTTTGGGGGCAATTTTGCTGTGACATGCAGCTATACTACAGGTGCTTATATATAAAAAAATGTTTGTTTCTAACAGACATTTGTTTCATCACAATTGTCAAGAGTTGCTCCAGGTGATGGTGCTGTCAGGAAACAGAATAGTAGGACACTGTTAATGGACACAATAGCAAAATGTACTTTGTTTTTTGCAAGATCTGTTAACATAGCTGATCAATCCTGTATTGAGACAACCCATTTAAGTACAATTAAAAAAAGAGAAACAAAGACATTGTGGGATTCCATCTGTTTTAAAAATGTTGTTTCCTAGATATTAAACTACTAAAAAACTCCTTGCATTGTACAAAATAGCTGGTAAAAAAATTCCTCTGAATTGTACAAGGAGGTACAGGAGACTAGACCAATGAGGTTATTCAGAGGACATGGAGTATGGATCAAGGACAGAGTAACAAAGAACAGAGACAATTTCCCTCCAAGCACGTTCAGTAAAATGAAAAAAGAATGCCAAGAAAAAGGCATACCTGGGTGTAACAGGTGCGTTAACCACCAGTATTTCCAAGTTAAAACCTCAATTGGTCTGCACTCATACGGAAGGGGCAAGCGCTACCCATGTCTTGACTGTGTACTGAGGAAGAGCTGGAGTTCTCACACTACTCCGACGCTTTCCGCTTCCGCACTCTCTTCAGCACGACAGTTTTCGTTTCTGCGTCATCAGGGCATTTTAACCTGCTGTTAATAGATGACGGGAACCCAGCCTGGGCTCTCACCGCAACCCACGTAACTCCGGCCCTGGTCATACTGAGGTCCAGGACAGATTATAATATGTCCAGTGAAACTAAAAATGGTGTTGAAAGACTGCCTTTTTTGCCGGCCACTTTTGTAATCTGCGGTCATGCAGGTTTGTCTCATGCTTTGGCCCCAGGACAGATATAGTCCTATTGTCCAGTGAAACTAAAATGGTGTTGAAAGACTTCCTTTTTCCGCACTTTTTAATCTGTCGGTCCATGCAGGTTTGGGTCTCATGCTTTGGCCCAGGACAGATATAGTCAAATGTCCCAGTGAAACTAAAATGGTGGTTGAAAGACTCCTTTTATCCGGCACGTTTTAATCTGGGGTCATTATAATAGTGCTTCTCACAGGAAAAAGACCCAGCCAAAACTGTACACATAGCTCTATACTACAGAGAATATTGCTCAGACACAGAAGCCTGACACCGGAGCCAAACTGTACGACATAGCTCTATACTACAGAGAATAGTGCTCACACGAGAGCCTTACAAACCGCCGAAACCTGTACACATAGCTCTATACTACAGAGAATAGTGCCAGCACAGAACCTGACACCGCCAACTGTACACATAGCTCTATACTACAGAGAAGCGTGCTCGTGTAGCACAGAAGCCTGAACAAACCCGCCAAACTGTACAAATAGCATCTATACTACAGAGAATATGCTCACACAGAACCTGAAACACCGCCAAGCTGTACACATAGATTCTATACCCTTTTTAAAAAAAAATAAAATCAGAGAATAGTGCCAGCACAGGGAACCTTACACCGCCCAAGACCATAACACAAGCTCTATACTACAGAGAATAGTGCTCAGCACAGGAGCCTGACAACATTTCACCGGCCAATGCTGTACACATAGCTCTATACTGCAAGAGGATAGTGGCTCAGCACAGGAGCCTGACACCGCCACACTGTTACACATAGCTCTTAATACTACAGTGAATAGTGCTCAGCCTGGAGACCTGACACCGCCAACTTGTACACATAGCTCTATAATACAGAGAATAAGTGCTCCAGCACAGGAACCCAGACACCGCCAAACCGACACATAGCTTTATACTACAGAGAAAATAGTGGCTGAGCACAAACCACCTGACAACCGCAAAACTGTACACATATAGCTCATAAACTACAGAGTAATAGTTGCTCAGCTCACAGAAGCCTGACACCTGCCAATACTGTACACATAGCTCTATACTACAGAGAATAGTGCTCAGCACAGAAGCCTTGCGACAACCTGCCAACTGTACACATAGCTCTATACTACAGAGAAGTAGTGGCTCAGCACAGGAGCCTGAACACCGCCAAACTGAAAATACATATAGCTCTATACTTACAGAGTAATAGTGTTCAGCACAGAAACCGAACACCAGGCCAAACCGTAACACATAGCTTCTCTAATACTACAGAAAATAGTGCCTCAGCACAGGAACCTGCACACCGCCAAATCCGTACACATAGCTCTATACTACAGAAGAATAGTGCTCAGCACAGGGAGCCGACAACCGGCAAACAGTACACATAGCTCTATAACTGAGCAGAGAATAGTGCTCAGCAACAGGAGCCTGACACCGCCAAACTGTACACATAGCTCTATACTACAAGAGAATAGTCTCACAGGTTGGGGCCTCATGCTGCGTTCCAGACATCCCTCAGGGATATACAATGTCCAGTTCAAGTAAAATGATGGTTCAAATCATACTGCCTTCAGTTGGCCACTTTTTAATTTGTGTACTCGTGGTAACAAGACGAGGGATTGTGAAGGGTGTGGTGGATTTTTTTTCTGTGACTTTTATAACCTAATTGTGTTTGCCTAAGATTGTAGCACGTAATCATTTGACTGTTGTGGATGTTAATTCCAGCTTCTCCATCCCTCTTTTGGTGTAATAAATGAAGGTGTTGTTCCTCTCCCATAGACTTTAATGGTCATCGGCGATAATCGGTTATCGACTATCGAAAATCGTCTAGATAGCTGCCGATATCGACTATCGAAACGATGACGATAGTCAACATAATCGCTCATCACTAGTGGTGGAGCCTTTACTGACTGCAATGGCATGCATGCCACTGGGCGCTGCTGCTGCTGTTGCTGCGGCGGCAGGATGGACCACCACATCTGAGCCACGTTTCTCCCAGGCTACCGGATGGTGACACTGCATGTGTTGACGCAGGGCCGTGGTGCCAACGTTAGCTCCCGGGCCATGCTTCACTTTCTGCCCACAGATTCTACATATAAAACAAAGAACTGCCACACCGCCGAGTACCTGATTTTACCGCCAACGCTCCGCACTGAGTGACTACTGCCGCCGCTGCCTCGCTGAGCCTCTGTGCTGCTACTTTCTTGGATCTGCGAAGCGGGTTTTCTACCCCATGGCCGCTTGGCTTCCGACCTCACACGGCTGCTACCCTGCTGACTCATAGCCACACAACCCACTTGCTGGCTGCACCGCTGCCTGACGCGCAAGCTGACGCCCTCTTCTCCTGGCGATGATGAAGCCCTTGCTTCACCCGACTCCCAAGTGCGGTCGGCTACATCATCATCAATTTATGTTCATCGTCACTGCTGTCCTCATCACCGGTCTTGGTATGCATAGGCTGACCCCTCACAACATGACCTCCCATGCCACTCTCCACATCTATACTTTACCGCCTACTGCAAGAAGCAGGGGATATTGGTCCCATTTCTTCACTGCCAAGTAGCTGCTGACTGCCCTCCTCAAATTGTTCATCCTCGCTATATAGTGGCGCTGAGCCCAGACCACATAGTAGATCTCTGCTCGTGGCTGAGGAACCGAAAGGGACAGAGGCGGAGTTAAGGAGAGGTGAGGGCCACTGGGACCCCCTCTCCTGGCCATGCCAACTAAAGGTTGTGTCTGACGTTCCCACCGACTCTTGGCTGGGTTGTCAGAATGTCATCTGAGGAAGGAAGTGGATGACCTAGTCAACCAAGTCAAGAACCATTGGTTGCATAACAGCACACGGCCCGCTAGATGACAGCGTCAGTTCTGGCCGTCACCGGTGACCCCTGCTGGAGATGTCCTCCATTGCTGTGTGAGACCTGGGCCTGCTTCAGGATGTTTGTTGCCACTGCCACACCGCAGGTGCAGAGCCTGCCATCCGTCTCTGTCTGACATACTCTTTGTTCTAAAATGTACAGACACAGTTTGAATGAAGATATCTGTATATGATAAATACACACCCCTTATTTGTACTCCAAATGAACCACACTAACACAAGCTTGGGTAACCCTTGGATATAATATTAGCGAGCTGCACAAATGGTGCATGAAAAAATTTTACTTGTATATGTCAGTTTAAAAACACAGTTATTTTTACTGAATATAAAAAGCAAAAACAGTCTTAACTAACCTTCCAGATATGAATAATGCCTACATGGAAAATTTCTTTCTTTGGCGGTAAAAAGAAACTTTTCTTTTACTAAGTACAACAAGCAGAAAATATTTAGTTAACCCTTGGATGTAAATTGCGCAAAAGAAATGTGCTAGCCCAACAATTACAGCTTTGAAGCGTAATAAAAACAGCGTGTAATTTATGGAACAACAACAACAGACAAACTTGTTAATATCTTAGCTGATCTTAAATATCTACAGTCAAAATTTCCTACTTTGGGTGGTGAACAAACACGTTTATTTAATGAATACAACTGCAGAACAATACTTAGTTTAACCATTGGATGTAAGATTGGCGCAAAAGAAATGTGCTGCAACAATTAACATCTTGTCAGCGTGTAAAAGACCGCGTATAATTATTACGGAACACAACAACAGAAAAACCTGAAAGTTAATCAGTCGATATGAATATGCTACAGCATAAGTTTCTTTCTTCTTTGGCGTGAAAAAAGAACGTTTTTCTTTTAAGTGACCACAACAGCAAGAACAACGTTGCTATTTAATAAACTCCTGAATCTAAATGTGCAAAATAAATTGAGCAAACCAAAAATGTAAGTAGGGTATTTGGATTCGTAAAAGACGCTGTATTCTTTAACTGAATACAACAGGAACAGGCTTAGATAACCCTTGGATATCAATGTTGCTCAAGAACTGAGCAGATAGCAATAAAATGTATATGCAGCTGCATTGGACCAGCACTACTGGACTTTCATTTTCCAAAACCCTCCCACAAAACAGAATTTAGAACTTAAATAATGCAGTCTCTGAGACAATCTGTACACCCGGCCAAAAAAACTGCTGTATAAAAGTGAGTTTTCTTTAGTATGAGATATCATAACAGCAGCGCGGCAGCACCTTCACCTTACACAGCACAGTGAGAGCAGTGGGTAACAGCCAGCCTCGCGCCCGCACATATATAGTGGCGTTGACAGTCACGAAGAATCCTGCCTGGTTTGCAGATTGGCTTTCATCCTGCACATGATCATGTATGGGCAACGCCTTTCTTTCTCTTCCTCCCAGACATCTTTGCCCCCATGTAACGCCAATGTGCTCGCAATCCATTTTATCAATCAAAAACACGCTTTGTTCCCGCGAATCACTCCAAACGCGACTTCGTTCATAATCATAAGTTTTCCCTTAAAATCCAAACGAATTCCACTTCGTTAGAATCAATTCGCCCATCTCTAATCACCCCATTAAGAAAGCATCTTGGTGGCCATTTCCTCATGTCGGACCAAGGTAACAGATATGTAAGCAATAGATGAGAGACCGTTACGGAGCAAAACCCCCAAAAATATGAATCCTTTAGTTGTCCTCAACTTGTTAAAATGTGTTTATGCTGTTTTTCAATTATATTGCTATGAAAGCTCTGGGACAGCCGAGAAGGTCATAATTAGAGCTATGTCAGGGATTGTTATCTAGCTTTCCTAGAGCCCTGAAAAGGCAATTCTATTTGATACACAGGATGAATCATTGAATATCTATTTTCAAGGTTCTGGGAAAGCTGTGAATCCCTGTCACTGATGAGCAGACTTGTTAGTTGTCAACCGGCTTTTTCAAGTACAACTAGGTCGCGAAAAAAATAAGGATGTGCAGTATATGAATGTCAGATCGTATGCAAACCCGGCATAGCATGTTAAAAGGGGTTACTCACTACATGATACTTTTAACATATAATAAAAGGTTATTGAAGACATTTTGCTTTGTTGATTTTTCTTTGGTCAGTTGATAAAGAAAATGTTTTCTCCCTAGTGCTCCAACAAGTTTTTGAGTTAGACAATCACTCCGCATACTCTCACTATCGCTCCATTGCTCTTAGCTGCCATCACTTCACTCAGTCCCTCTTCCAATGGTGAGTCACCTCCTGCGAGTTTATCTCCTAGCAAATGGACATAGCCCGCTCATTACAAATAAGCAAAGTGAAAACACTCTAAATCGCTTTTCCTACAGAGTTCGAAACTGTGTCCATAGTCTGCAAGAGACATTAATAAATGTGAAAAGCAGAAAACCAACTAGGAACAGGTGAAGACTGATGTGACAAAAACTGCTACAGAGCCTGAACAGCAAGGCCACATGTAGGTAAAACCTGTTTTAAGACATAAAACTCACTCATAGTGTATTATGCCGCAAATGATTACAATTGGGCAAAAAAGGATATTTAAGACCTAAAACGTTAATCAAACATGTGGCCCCAATGTGGTTCTAAAAATTGCTGAAGCTTTAAAAGAAACAGCTAAGGTGAATGATAACCCCATATTTACTTCTTGGAGCTACATTTATTTTTTTTTGTCAGTGAATGTAAATAATTAAAAAAAACTAAAACATTACATGACTCAATCTTCTCGCATATCTTACAAGTCATGAGATTAATCCTAGTAGTGTTTGAGGAAAGCATCTGTAAACCTGTAGGTGACTACTCTGATGCTTTCTGATGGGGCTCATTGCTCTACTGTACCCCTCACAGATTACAGATGAGCATGATGGAGTCGGATATATATTACAGATGATGGGGGGTGTATTGCAGCGCAATTACATGCCAAGGTATGCCACGCAAAAACTCCAGGTGAACATACCCTTACTGTCAATCATAGTAAAGAACTGTTACATTTGTATTCTAACTGTTTCTTCTCTTCTCTATAAGACTAGTTTCATACGTTGCCATTTGTTTTTATGTTGCCACAAATGAGATCCATAGATTTTTTTGTTTTTCTGTTGATGCAGCTGTAGGTGGGCTTGTTTTATGTCGGACAAGGTGTGTTGATTTCATTAAAACCATTTTGGGGTACATGGGACATTTTGATTATGTAGTCAGACCTGCAGTTTCATCTTATAATTTTTTGTTGATATCTAAGACATGTAGGAGCATTAAAAATTCTGCTTCTTTATGTTTCAAATATCAAAAAAAATGATATGGTTAAACATCATTGAAACTGCAGGGCAAACAACATTAAAAAAAAAGAAAAAACAATGGCAGAATTTCCTCTTTTTCCATCCTTCCACCAATGCACAGAGGAAGAAGGAGTTTTCAAGACACGGGGCGGAAAGTAATTTTTTGTAAAACAAGCCTTCCATTTAAAAAAAAAAAAATACATCTAAATAACCCCTCTAACTTAACTTGTGATAAAAATGTTGAAAGTTTCTGTTTTATGCCATAGGTAATAAGAGCTACTATTGCATGTTACTGGGCCATACAGCCAAAACTTGTATTGTAATGCCGTACTTATCTTTTTACTCTGACCCTACACTTGGATGCTTTCACATAGTGTGTTTTTGATGCATTTTTGATGCGTTTTTGTGCAGAAAGGCACAGTAATTAATGCTATACATTACTGCACAAAAAAATGCATCAAAAACGCATCAAAAAATGAACCATGTGAAAGCACCCTTAGACACTGGTACTGGTAAAACTGAGAGCTCTGAGTCACAGCTTTTAGTTTTTGTTCATTAATCTGGAACCCACAATGATCAGCTGCAAAAACAGGCCTTGATGTTTGCTGGAGATCTGAGGCCCCATCAGTGTTGGTCCAAGCAGAAAGGTGTTTCCATACCCATAACTTTGCATAGTGCTGCAGCACAACCCCACCAAAGGATAAGGTCCATTAGACAATTCTGGACTAAAATATCCCCAAGGAAAGGGGAGTGAAACAAAATTTTTCTGAGGGCCACATTAGCCTAGTTGCTTTCCAAGGACCTTGGAGGAAGGCTGGGATGCATGGCTAAGGCTGTAAGGCCGTGTTCACCACGCTTATTCCCGGACGATTTGTGAGCCGTATTGGAGCTCACAAATTCCGCCTGAATAGGGGCGGTGACGTGGGCGTGGGCCGGAGCGCGGTCGGGAGGCGCGGCCCGCTCCCGGCCGCCATAGACAATGCATTTATCTACGTCGCGTACGCGCCGTGAAATAATGGCATGTCACTTTCGCCCCCCGCGGTCGGATTCGCCGAGCGGGTGAGGGAGCGGCGGAATCCCTGTTCTCTATTATAGCATGGAATTACCGTAATTGCAGCAGCGGATTTATGCGCCAACTTGCAGCCCGCAAAATCCGCGCGCAGTACGGGCGCCAAACTGCTGCAAAATAAGCCTTGTGAACGGAGGCTAAGAGTTGCAGAACTGGGCAGTGTGGGGGGGTAAGTCCAAAGGGCGACAACATAGCATGTATTTTTGGCATCGCTTTTTTTGTGCGCATTAGTAGCAGAGAATTTATGAACCTGTTCTACTGTGGGTCATAGATTTGGTGCTTTCTAGATCCAAAGTGACAAAACCGGCTCAGGTAAACCACTTTTAACTTGGTCTGGCTGTTCCAGCAGTAATGTGCTTCGTTTTGCCATCCTCCAGTCATAAATGTGTAGATTCGTACGGTTGTAGTGCACGAACCCTTCGATCTCAAGCGCGTTACAAAGTACAGCAGGCGCACAGTAATGCACCTAATTTTGGAGTGCACCTGATTATAAATCTAGAGAACAGGGCTGTGCCTGTGTCTCCCTAAATGCATGTTACAGAAAAAGTAAAAAGACATTTCTTCTGTGTCTGGACCATTTCCGTCCACGCTTGCTGGGTCCAAACTCTTACAGACTACATAAAATAACGGGATATGAATTTGATACATGTGCTCTAGGATATTATTGGTAGACTAGCTGGACTCTCAAGTCATGAGGAATCATACTAGTATTTATGCAGTTGTATCAAATAGCATAAAAAGAGTCAAACATGTCAAAATCTACGGGAAGTAAAAAAAAATTAAAAAATCTTTGTAACTGAACTACCATAGAAAAACAGCTTTTATCATTCCCTTTTCTTTGCTGTGACCATGAGTCATAATGTCAGAAATGAATATAAAGTCATGTCCAATGTTCCTCATATGACCTCATTTCTAATCTTAGGACAAAGATGTGCTAAAAGTGAGCTATGTCGTCCATGGTCAGATGAAGGTTTCAGAGAAGACTTCGATTCAGCTGAGTAAATACAATATGCAGTGCCATCAAAAAATCATTAGCTTAATATGACACAAAAATTCCCCGATTTTTGTAATGAAATTAAAACATGCTTTTAAACTAATATCCTAACACTCCCAACTCAAAGCTGATACAATGAATTTTAGAGTCCCAAACATAACAACAATTTGAGTACCCACTTGTACAATTCAATGTGCACCCATACATTTGCAAGAAAAAGTAAGTGAACCCTTTGTAATTACCTGGATTTCTACATTGTTTAGTCAGTCTTGTTGTTAACTAAGTCACAACCATAGACACAATCTAACTCAATTAAAAACACACAAGTATTTGTAATATTCATGTCTTTTATAGATCATATTGAGTAAATATCTCCAGTGCTGGGAGGAGAAGGAGATGAATCCTTTCAAATTACTTGAAATTACCTATGTCACAAATCACAGAAAAAAACACATCTAACTAAATTAATAAAACAAAAAACAACACAGAAACAAGGCCATTCTTCTCCACGCTCAAAGGCTGACTTTGAAACTGAACCAGGTCAGAGGCACCACTAGCCCCAATTCTACTTGGGAAAGAAAACAGGTGCAGCAGATTGCTGAACAGTAGCTCACATACCCCTCTACACTAGGGGAAACAATTAGACTGCACATTAAATTGATACCTGTTCACACAGTATGCAGAAAAGCCACAGTATAATACATGGGGAGATTGCACAACAAAACAAAAATGACCAATAAAACAACCCACTCACATTCCTTCAATGAGGGGTGTGGTTGCAGTATTATAATGCATATAGATAAGGCAATATAATAAGGGTGCCATTAATGCATGAAACGTTGGAGACCAAGCTGGCTTACAGCCTATCACGCCACTAATATTTCGATTTGGGCGGGACATCCCAGCACTTTTTAGGTATTAACACAAAATGACAAGACACCCTCTGCTCCCCCAGTACTTTTGGCAAAAAATGACATTCTGTAAAAATATTCAAATATGAGTTATTAGTTTAATACCAGTTGGTCACTATATGCAAGCCTGCAAGCCCCGTCAAGGCTCCTCATTTCTTGCAAGTCCCTACACTACTAATTTATAGAAATAAATATAAGTTAATAAACCAAAATGAGTTGTACTGTTGTCTGTAGTTCTTTCACTGTTAAACATGGGTTCTTGGTCACCTTCTTCCTTTTCTTGTCGCGATTAGTATTTTTTCTGTATTCATTGTTTGGAGTGGTAACACAGAAACTGCTCATGTTCTTTGCATGTAAACTCATCATGTTTCACAGCTTTTGCTCATTGAGTAAAACTGGATGATTTCTAGTCTCTCTATATAAATTCCTACCTTGGGAGCACAATAGGTTGTTGATAGCAGAACTCTTTTCATGTGTTTTTTTTTTTTGTCTTGTATCCATTTTTTAGTATCATTACCGTGTCAAGTCTAGTCCTATTGGTTAAGTTCAAGTATATTGCATGTCCTGAGAGAATGTGGCTAGGAATCTGTTAGCATTCTGTTCCAATGATTTAGTAAATACTGTGCATTGTCACAGCTCGTGCTGCGGTCTGTGTCCAGGTCCACCCGTGCAGTGTCACCCTGTTCAGGCCATCACTCACCTATCCATGATACCGGCCAGTGTGCACGTGCCTGCTTCCTACCATCATTCCCCTCTTCCTTTATTAGAACACCTCCCCCTGTGTTCTCTGCCAGTTTGGTGTTATTCTTAAAGGGGTTTTGCCACGATGTAATGTTGATGTGGGATCCTCCAAAATGGGTATTTAATCACTTTTCTAAATATATGTGCCTTACCTGCCCTTAGTTACTTAAAAGCTTCTATTAGATACAACGCTGACGATGAGCCTTCTGCCCGTGCTTGTCGCAGAGAAACTTCTTATCTGATAAAGGAGCTTGAAGAAGCTTCAAAGCACCCGGGTAAAATATGTTGTTCTTTTGTTATACAGAATCCACAGTTGTACTTTGAATATTCTGAGTATATCCCTGTTTTATCTGTGACAGAGAACATGAAGAAAGCTTTCAAGCTGCTGTGGAGAAAAGTGTTGGTCTTTTGGTATACAGAATCCACTATGTTGTAGTTTTAATTAATTTGAGTGAAAAAAAAACCCCCATTTCACTACATCCCTTATGCAGGGCTCCATGCTCTGGCTGTTTCTCTCTCTCTCTTAGTTTAGCGTGGCTTGTTTACAATTGCTTCTAAGCAGATAAGGCACGACCTGGCAAAACCCCTTTAACTACTACTTAGTGAGGAACTTGTCCCTTTTGCTTATACCATGTAGATGACGGCCCACTATTGACTACATTGCCTGCCACTTGCCCTGATGCTTCTGAGCCGATTCTGTGCCACGTTGCACCCCAGCTGTCATTGCAAAAAAGTTGTGTCAGAAGTAGACCTGGGAGTCTCCTGCCGCAAAAATCAAACCGGCCTTGCGGCAGGCTCTGGCGATGACTGGGAGGTTCCTTAGACGCCACTCCCTGATGTGGCTTATTGCACCACTTGGGGTGGTCCAGTGGATTCACCTCTCCATACCTGGGATGTGCATCTAGGTGTCTTCTGTTTCATCCAGTTCTAATGATTTGATCAAATTATATATTTATTTATAGTTATTTAGAAGCCTTTTGTCGTGTGCTTAAAGGGGTTGTCTCACTACAAGGATTGCTTTTTATGTTAAAGATCTTGCAAAAACAAGTCACTTTGCAAAATGTGTCCATTAACAGTGTCCTACCTATTCCTAATATCCCCTCATGTATGGGGCTTGCAATCAGCTCCTCAGGTCGCTATGCTTCAGACCTGACTTCTACGCCAGCCTAGTGGAAGCCAGTAAACACACCCCTTAATTCAAAATGAAACCAAGAAAACAGGACTGGGGTAAGATGAATCAATGTAGTGAGACAATCCCTTTAAGTTGCTCTATGTTGTCATGGCTATTTATTCTTGGGTTGTGTAGTAACTCAGGGACATTTCATAGGGAAAGAATAGGGTCAAGGAATCTGATGTCAAGGGCAGCAGTGTGGCTAGGTCTTGGAGAAGATTCTGGGTATATTAATTATGTCAGTTATCTTTGCCAAAGCCTTTCTTCTGAACTGAAGGTCTTTAGCAATGTTTTTGTAGCATTTACAAGCTTCATGTGTCTCTTTAACATATCTTTTAAGATCTTATAGAAGTTGTTTGAACTGAGGCATGGTTCATACTTGCAAACCTTTCTTGAGAAGAACAGACATATCAGAAACTATGGGCCACATGTATGAAGCTCGCCGGGTCGAGGCGCCGTTTTCCGCCAGTTTCCCGGCGGAATCTGCGCCTGATTTATGTCGGGGACGGGCCGCGCTCATACATATCATGTAAAGTCCGCCGCGCCTCGCCAGCGTGTCGGGCGCAGTGCGGGAATGAGGCGAAGTTCGGCGCTGCGTCTGAGATTGTCCGCCGGAGGTAGTGCGATCATACATGCGGGGAAAAGTCCGCCGCGCCTCGCCAGTGCGTGGGGCACAGTGCGGGGACATGGGCGCTGTGCGGCGCTGCGCCGAAGATTCGCCGTCCGAGGAAGTGCCCTCATACATGCGGGGAAAAGTCCGCCGCGCCTCGCCAGTGTGTGGGGCGCAGTGCGGGACTTAGGCGCCGTGCGGGACTGCGCCGAAAATCTGTTCCGATGCGAGACAGGCTGGAGCGGCGAGAAATCATTCCACATGTCGGTGCGGAGTATAAATCCAAAATCGCCTTTATAAAGGCGTTCTACATTCTCAGGAAAAGAGCTGAAACATTAAAAATAAAAAGTACATAAAACAAAATCACTTTCCAATATCCTAAGTCAAGAATTAGGATATTGGAAATGGCCGGGAAATACAGTATTTCAAATTCTGAAACCTATTCTCATTGGTCGCCAGAAACCGGCCAATCAGAATAGGAGCGACACTGAACTATTAAAACCTATGGGGCAGGATTGACCAATCAGAATCCACGGCGGGACTGTTCAAAATACAGTAAAAATGCTAAAAACAGCTGATTGGCTGAGATAACGGGGGCTTGGCTATCTCAGCCAATCAGAATAGGAGCGACAAAGTCCCATTCTAGGCTATGGAGAAGTTTAGACCAATCAGAATACGAGCGACAAAGTCCCATTCTAGCCTATGGGGAAGTTTACACCAATCAGAATCCACGGCGGGACAGTTCAAAATACAGTAAAAAGGCAGAAACGAGCTGATTGGTTGAAGCAGCGGGGGCTCGTCCAGCTTAGCCAATCAGAGCGCGAGCTGCTTTCTCATAGAGTTCTATGGGGAATCGAAATTTAAAAGAGGCGCCGTAATTTGGACCAATGGGAGAGCGAGCGACGCTCCTATGGGTTTTCTAATGCAATCTGGTATAAAAGTGTACATGGCTGAAATCAAATTATAACACTACAGAAGTTGTGCCGATGTGTATATACAACGAATACTAATATGTGGCTAACGAAAAAAAAAAAAGACCATAAAATCATGTTTATTTCTTTATTTTCGTTAGCCAAGGATCAATAGTATGGGTGCATCGAAAATAAAGAAATAAGCATGATTTTCTTGATTTCAAATTTTTATTTCGTTAGCCACATATTAGTATTCCTTTTATATACACATCGGCACAACTTCTGTAGTGTTATAATTTGATTTCAGCCATGTACAGTTTTATACCAGATTGCAAATTTGAAAATCCATAGGAGCGTCACTCGCTCTCCCATTGGTCCTAATTACGGCGCCTCTTTTAAATTTCGAGTCCCCATAGAACTCTATGAGAAAGCAGCTCGCGCTCTGATTGGCTAAGCTGGACGAGCCCCCGCTGCTTCAACCAATCAGCTCGTTTCTGCCTTTTTACTGTATTTTGAACTGTCCCGCCTTTGAATATGATTGGTCCATTTTTCTCCATAGGATAGAATGGGCCACTGTCGCTCCTATTCTGATTGGTCAATTCTCCTCCATAGGATCTAATGGGACATTGTCGCTCCTATTCTGATTGGCTGGTTTATGCCGACCAATGAGAATAGCTTTACAAATTTGAATTACTGTCTTTCCCGGCAATTCTCTCTATGGCAATTCCCTATGTAGCGCCGGTCTCGGCGACGAACGCGTTGTTCGGGTTTTTAACTGCTTTATTTTTAAAGAAGTGTTCTGGTCTTTATCTGAGAATGTTTTACACTGTATAAAAATAATTTGTTGATTAATACTTCATGCCGCGCGGCGCTGAGCGCCGAGATTTGAGTGCGCTCATCTCTCCATAGAGTATAATGGGAGAAGTAGCTCGCGCTCTGATTGGCTGAGCTAGCCGAGACCCCGCTAGCTCAGCCAATAAGCTCTTTTCTGTCTTTTTACTGTATTTTGAATTATCCCGCCCTGGATTCTGATTGGTCTACACTTCTCCATAGGCTAGAATGGGACTTTGTCGCTCCTATTCTGATTGGCTGAGCTAGCCGAGACCCCGCTAGCTCAGCCAATCAGCTCTTTTCAGCATTTTTACTGTATTTTGAATTATCCCGCCGGGGATTTTGATTGGTCAATTCTTCCCCATAGCTTTTAATGGTTCACTGTCGCTCCGATTCTGATTGGCCGGTTTCTGCCGACCAATGAGAATAGGTTTCAGATTTTGAATTACTGTCTTTCCCGGCAATTTGCAATATCATATTTGTTGATATTGCGCCGTTCTAGAGTTTGGAAAAGTGATTTTTTTTTTATTATGTGTATTTTTTTACGTGCAGCTCTCTTCTGACACTGTTTTCCGCCTTTATAAAGGCGATTTTTTCCTATTCATACTCCTGCTGCACGGAGCGGAGCGCCGAGATTTCTGTCGCGATCTTCGATCCGCTTCCTCGCATGTTCGGATCCTGCTTCACTTCGCCTCTGCCGGAGGATTTAGACCAAAAAAAACTGGTCTGCTTGTCGGAGCTGCCGAGCGCCGCGATTTGGCGAGCCGCGATGGTACATGCCTCGGACTATACGAGCGCCGCGTCCCGCCCCGGAACGCCTACACCACGCCCCACCGCACCCACTGCCCGCCCACTGCCTGCCCCTTCATGCGGACCGCAGCCGAAAGTGGCGAACGCTGCGTCCGACAGCGGGATTCGGGCTGGGAGGCGCAGTGTACGCCAGAAAACAGGCGTAAAGCCCGTTCATACATGTCGCCCTATGTTTTTGTGTCTTTATACAATAGGCGATGCAGCTTTAATACCTTTTACCAATTTGATCTTGTAGAAATCATTAACACCAAGGTTAACTTTTACTCCATGCACTCTGGAGGTCTGCTCATTGTTCTCAATAAAAGGCTTGAACAATGTAATTTAATCACATTTAATTTGTAATAAATCCCATACAGTGGTCCTCTGGAGGAACTCACAAAGAGGGACACACACTGAACCTCGTTTTCACCTGCCTCTTCACCCTATCTAACATCTCAAACTCTATTCTTCCTATATTAGATCATAATTTGCTTACTTTCTTCCCCCTACTCCTGTCAATAAAACCTCAAAGGCAAAATGAGCTGAAAAAAACAGGTCAGTTTCCAGAACAGCAGAACAGCACAGGAAGAAAGCCCAATCCACAGAAGACTTTTACACAGACAAACAAATGCTCCTCAACTTTAAGTCTGCACTAACTTCTACGAAACAGAAACATTTGCCGCTCTCATATCTTCTCTTTCTCACAACACCAAACAACTGTAGAACACCTTCAATTCCTTACTATATCCCCCGGTACCTCCTCAGTACCACAAGTTCACGGCCTCTGGACAGCCCTTGACTCTTTAATTCAAACTGCACATCCAAGCCCTGACCACATCAACCTGCAAAATAGTTCCTGAATCCATTTCGTTCTTGAATCTGACTCTACAAAATTGCTTGTTCATGCCCCAATCATCTCAGAGCCAGGATTACTGCAACACTCTTTTCTGTGGCCTCACATATAGTACTCTTGCGCTCATTCAGTCCATCCTCAACTCCGCCACCCAGCTGATCCACCTCTCTTCTTGCTATTCTTCTGCCTCTTTTCTCTGTCAGTCCCTTCACTGGCTACTGGCTGTTCAGGTTACTAACCATGACCTAAAAGGCTCTCAATAATCTATCCCCCCATATATCTCTGCCTCAATCTCCAGATACCTCCCCTTACACAATCTCTGCTAATCAGAGTACACTCTTCTCTGCTCTCCTCTTTTCTCCAAGATATCTCCCACACATCCCCATACTCTGTTACTCATTACCACAGCACATCAGACTCTCCACCGTCTTTACTAGTTTCAAAAGCAACCTGAACACTCATCTCTTCAGGAGTCTACAATTTACAATGACCAGGAGCCAAACATCTCCGTACGTCACCTTCTGTCTCCTTCCTCCTCCAGTGTAGATTGTAAGCTCTCACGAGCAGGGTCCTTTCTTCTTCCATATTAGTGTGTTATTTAATGCTATTTGTCACGGGTGCGCATGTCGGGTCGCGGGTGCGCTCACTCTGCTGCCCAGTCTCTCACTCACTTACCCGGCCACACTCCTGCCGATGTCTCTGTTTCCCGGCGTGCGCGTCCCCACTCTCTAGGGTGCGTGCGCGCCAGCACTGTAAATTTCAAGGGCCAGTGCCCAGGTAATTCCCTATCACCGGACGCTGCCCATATTTAAGCCTGCCCCTTCCTGATCCCCTTGTCGGATCTTTAGTGCCTTTTTCCATACTGAGAAAGCGATCCTTGTGTCTCGTCTGTTATATCGTGTACCGCACCATTAGCCTCCTTCCCTCGACCACGAACCATTGCCGCCTGTCCTGACCTTACCGCCTGTCCCCAACTCCGAGTTTGCCTTACTATTTTGTACCATGCTACACCTCGGCTGCCACCGCAAGCAAGTCACGTCAGGGGTAGCGACCTCGTAGACTCCCGCCGCAGCAAGTCCATCCAGCTTTGCGGCGGGCTCTGGTGAATACCGGGACCTATTTAGATTCCCCTCCCTGGCATTGCTTATGCCATCGCTTGTGGTGGTCCAGAGGATCCACTACTGTTGACCGTTATACTATTGTATTTGTCCTGTATTTTATTTGTCTTACATTATGTACCTGAACCCCTTCGCTTGTGCAGCCCCCTTATGTTAATGGCATTCTAAAAAAAATAATAAATAATAATACAGGTAATTCTAAAGGGATCGCTTACTTTTTCCGGCAACTGTATCTGTTTTAGCCTTTCATCCTGTGCCCCCATCCTGATTACAGATGAGTAGAATGACTCTCGGGCTACTGTGCATACCCAGGGAAAACAGAGGCGGCCATGCATGGTTGACTCACTCCATTCCTTTTTTATGGGAGTATCAAATACAAACAAGATAATTGGAGACATTTCTTCGGATAAACTCAAAACTCCAACAGAAGAGAATGAAATGAGACACTTTTGGATGGACAACTCGAAGTTCTCAGTGGCTGTACTAGGAGACTGGAAAACCTGATTAGGAATGATAGAAATGTGCCCACGTTGGGGCCATTGTATTTTATTATGCATACAGCTTAGTCATTTTTTTAATGAACATTTATCTATATTTTAAACATATATCTATGCTGAAGCTAAACATGAAATAATATTGGACAACATGGTCTTTTGTTGCCGAGAATCTTCTGTGTTTCTATGTTTATAATCCATTTTCAAGTCTCTGTCGGTAAACAGGGTTGTAAACCATGTTTGGGTTTTATTTCTCTAATGGGTTTGTCCATTTAATCAAATAAAAGTGGAGACATAATTCTTCTGTTAGATCGCTTGGCCTTTTATTACTTCTTGTATTTTTAAACACATTGTAGCATTTTGATGAGGATCAATACATTTCCTCTATGCTCCTTTTATGTTGTCTCTGTTTATAATCTCTTAACAACAGGACTTTTTTTATTCAGGGTTATATTTTTGAGCTTTTCTGGTGTTCTCAAACTTGAAATTGATTTTAACTTTTATTCCCAAGTATCATTCTTTCCTACTTCTTTTCTGACATCTCATCTGTGTTCTGCTATACTTCTTTGTCTGTCTTTTTCTCAGCTTCGGGGTTTGTCATTTGATACAACAATGAGCTTAAAATACAGAGAAAATGCTGATGGATGTACGAAGTGGTAGTGGCATAGTGTGTTATTAGGCTTACAAATTTTTAGAGGTTAAAAAAAAAAACAGACCTAAATTAATACCAATAGAAGAATTATCATAAAAATTAAATACAAATAATAATAATAAAATAATAATAATAATAATAATAATAATAATAATAATAAAAATCATAAATACTAGCTAATATTATTAATAACATTAGAAATTAAATATATATTGTCATAAAAAATGAAGAGTTTAAAGTGACCATAAATAAATACCGTATATACTCGAGTATAAGCCGACCCGAGTATAAGCCGAGACACCTACTTTTGCCACAAAAAACGGGAAAGCTTATTGACTCGAGTATAAGCCTAGGGTGGAAAATGCAGCGGCTACTGGTAAATATCAAAAATAAAAATGGATACCAATGAAATTACATAGGCAGTTTAATGTGCCCCATAAGCAGTAATAGGCAGTTCAATGTCCCCCATAGGCAGATATAGGCTGGTATAGGCAGTTTCATGTCCCCCATAGGCAGATATAGGCAGGTATAGGCAGTTTAATGTCCCCCATAGGCAGTTTAATGTCCCCCATAGGCAGATATAGGCTGGTATAGGCAGTTTAATGTCCCCCATAGGCAGGTTATAGGCATGTATAGGCAGTTTAATGTATCCCATAGGCTGGTATAGGCAGCTATATGTCCCCCTAGGCAGGCTATAGGCAGGCAATTGCCCCCATAGGCAGGTATAGGTCCTCATAGGCAGGGTATAGGCAGGTATAGGTCGTTATAGGCTGGTATAGGCAGGTATAGGTCCCCCTAGGCAGGCTATAGGCAGGAATAGGTTGCCTAGGCAGGTATAGGTACTAGGCAGGTATAGGCAGTACTAGGCAGGTATAGGCAGTACTAGGCAGGTATAGGCAGGTATAGGCAGGGTATAGGCAGGTATAGATAGTACTAGGCAGGTATAGGCAGTACTAGGCAGGTATAGGCAGGTATAGATAGTACTAGGCAGGTATAGGGCAGGTATAGGCAGTACTAGGCAGGTATAGGCAGGTATAGATAGTACTAGGCAGGTATAAGGCAGGTATAGGCAGTACTAGGCAGGGTATAGGCAGGTATAGATAGTACTAAGCAGGTATAGGGCAGGTAGAGGCAGTACTAGGCAGGGTAGATGCAGGTATAGATCGTACTAGTCTGGTATAGGGCAGGTATAGGCAGTACTAGGCAGGGTATAGGCAGGTATAGATAGTACTAGGCAGGTATAGGGCAGGTATAGGCAGTACTAGGCAGGTACAGGCAGGTATAGACATTACTAGGCAGGTATAGGGCAGGTATAGGCAGTACTAGGCAGGTATAGATAGTACTAGGCAGGTATAGGGCAGGTACAGGCAGTACTAGGCAGGTATAGGCATCATTTTAAAACAAAAAACAACCACTTACCTCGTCTCCCGGGCGCGCTCCTCGGTCTTCTCGGCACAGGCGGGTGACGTCATCAGGCCGCGCACGCAGCGTGATGACACACGCTGCCTGTACCGGAAACTCCGGACGGCCGTGAGTTTGCGGCCGCCCAGAGTCCACTGTGGAGCAGGGAGCGCTTGCTCTCTGCCCCACAGTGGGTATCTCTTCTCCTGCATGCGCTCCGGAGGAGTCACATGCATGGGAAGAGATAGCTGACAGCGCACGGGCCACCGCAGCACCCGAACGCTGTCAGCTGAGTCCGGATTCAGTTATATGCGCTCCCGGAGGTCTCGCAGCTACCTGAAGCGTCCCTGTCGGCGCACGGGTCATCGCAGCGCCCGAGCGCCGACAGTGACTCGAGTATAAGCCGAGGGGGGATTTTTCAGTACATTTTTTGTGCGGAAAAACTTGGCTTATACTCGAGTATATACGGAAAGTTGATAAATAACTAATGCCCTAAAAGACAATGGAATGACATTGATTTATCTGTACAGTAAGTGCAAAATGTCACTAGCAGCGGTAGTGGATCCAATGGACCACCGCAAGCGATGGTGTAAGCCACGCCAGGGAGCGGAATCTAAGTAGGTCCCGGTTTTCACCAGTGCCCGTCGCAAAGCGTCTTGGACTTGCTGTGGCGGGATTCTGCCAGGTCGCTTCCACTGACATGACTTTCTTGCGATTGCAGCCAAGGGTGAGCGTGATACAGAATTAGAGATGGGCGAATTTCTCAAAATTCGGTTCGCTCACTTCGCCGAATTTCCCGACAAAAAATAACTTCGTTCCGAATTACTACGGGACGAATCACGTTAAAAAACAGCTATTTCCAGGCTGCACAGAGCCTGCAGGGTGCTGTAGAACGTGGTGCCATGCTTAAATATGCAGAGGGAGCTTGGTTTGGTCTTCATACAATGTTGTGTTTTAGTATGACACGCACATGACTGCCGCCGCTCTTAGAATCGCTTCACTATAAAATTCCCTGGGCACTTAAGAGGGCAAAACTGACCAAAAAACTGAAGGGGGAATGTAGCCTGAAAAAGTCATGGCAGCGACAGCTGGAAAAAAACAAGCTGAGGGCTCAGGTGGCAACATCAGTGACAGAATGTGGAGGTGACGGCGGCAGCCACAGCAGCATGTGGTCAGAGAGTGGCACAATGACATTCTGGAGGTGGCAAAACAGGAGTAGGCCACAGAGTGACACAATGACACAGTGTGGAGGTCACGCCAGCAGCCACAGCAGCAGCATGAGGTCAGACAGTGGCACAATGACATTCTGGAGGTGGCAAAAACTGGAGAAGGCCACAGAGTGGCACAATGACAGAGAGTGGAGGTCATGGCAGCAGCAGCATGAGGTCAGACAGTGGCACAATCACATTCTGGAGGTGGCAAAAACAGGAGTAGGCCACAGAGTGGCACAATGACACAGTGTCTAGGTCACGGCAGCAGCCACAGCAGCAGCATGAGGTCAGACAGTGGCACAATCACATTCTGGAGGTGGCAAAAACTGGAGTAGGCCACAGAGTGGCACAATGACAGAGAGTGGAGGTGACGGCGGCAGGAGCAACAGCATGAGGTCAGAGAGTGGCACAATGACACAGTGTGGAGGTCACTGCAGCAGCCACAGCAGCAGCATGAGGTCAGACAGTGGCACAATGACAGAGTGTGGAGGTGGGTGGCAATACCAGTCCCTGGTAAAGATGGTTGGTGGCAGATGGAGAAACTGGCAGCAGATGTGTGGCATCAGGCGGGTGGCGGCATCAGAATAGTGGCTGAGGCAGGTAGTTTGAACCCAGACTCATTTCTCACAGTTTGGGTGAGGCGTCATGGCTGATGTAGTCTGACGCCTAAGGCATTGGTGTGTGGAAATCCTGGCCGATCCAGGCCTGATTCATCTTGACAAAGGTCAGTCGTTCCACATTTCCCGTGAACAAGCGGGTTCTCCTTGGGGTAACAATGGCCCCCGCCGCACTGAACACCCGCTCTGATGCCACACTACTGGCCGGGCAGGACAGCTTCTCCACTGCAAACTCGGCAAGTTGCGGCCACACATCCAGTTTGGCTGCCCAGTAGTCCAGCAGATCTTCTAACTGGGGTGGCAGAGTGCTGTCCAAGTTGGCCACCACCTGTTGGTTCAGGGTCTGCTCCAGGTCCTGCTGCTGCTGCTGGCGACTGCCCTCCTCACTAGGCGGGTGAAGGAAGCTGCTCATCAGTGACTCCAGACTTAGGTTGCTGCTGATGGAGCTGGTACTGCTCCGACCCCCCCACCTTCCCCCAGCAGCCGCGGCAGTAGTACGTGAGCGCTGAAGAACCCCCCCGGTCAGACCTGTCAGAGGAGGGATGATGCCGCACATAGGCTGCGGCCAACTGACTATGGAGGATTTCCCTATAGTATTTGAGTTTGTCCTCCCTCTCAATAGCTGGGAAAAAGGCTCCCATTTTGGACCGGTAGCAAGGGTCCAATAGGGTGCAGAGCCAGAAGTCATCCCTCTGCCGGATGCTGATTATTCGGCTGTCACTAGCCAGGCAAATCAGCATGCTGCGGGCCATCTGCACAAGTGAATCCGAGGGGCTCCCTGCCTCCATCTCCACTGTATACTGCCACGGTGCTTGCGGGTCATTTGCCTCGTCTTCCTCATCTCCAGCTACTTCCTCCAGCTGCTCCTGCTTCTCCTCTCTTGTCACCTGGGTAGAAAATCCACTCATTTCACCAGACAATGCTTCTGCTCCAATGTCCTCCTCCTCCTCCTCCTCCATTTCAGTCCCCACCGGATTCATGTGGCCGCGAGATGTAGTCGCCACGTCTCCAGTCCCCTGCCCAGACAGATTTTTCTGCATCTGTTCCAGTACATGAAGCAGTGGAATGATGTTATTCATCCCGTAGTTCTGGCGACTGACAAATAACGTGGCCTCCTCGAATGGCCTCAACAAACGGCAGGTGTCACGCATGAGCTGCCACTGGCTGACATCAAAGTTACACAGGGGAGTACTCCTGTCCGCCTGGATCATCAAAAAATCGTTAATGGCCTTTCTCTGTTCATACAGTGGGTCCCACATGTGCAGGCTGGAATTCCAACGGGTGGAAACATCACATATCAGAGTGTGTTGTGGGAGGCCGTTCTGCCACTGCAACTCGAGGAGGGTGTTCCTGGCTTTGTAGGAATGGATGAAGTGCATGCACAGTTTCCTGGCCATTTTCAGAATCTTCTGAAGATCGGTGGAAGACTTCAGGAACCTTTTCACAACCAGATTGAACATGTGCGCCATGCAGGGCGCATCGACCATCCCTCCTTGGTGCAGCGTGGACACCATGTTACTCTGTCAAGGTCATAAAGCGACAATGGATCTCCTGTTCCCACTCTGGTACTCCAAATCAGTGTCTAAGTGCACGGGCCGGCCAATGAAAGAAAGCGTTGTTCTGGTCCAATCTTATCCATGCACTCCTCCCTTTATTCAGCGAGGCACACATAGGTATATGGGATGCAGTGGGCGGGAGGCCGGCACTGTGGGACAGTCCATAGGGAGGGGTTGAGCACAAAGTTCTCTATTGGTTCAAAGTAGTTGCCACGAAGATGAAATTTCTGGTTGTATCAGTCAGTGCTTCTTGGGACATGTAGTCGAAACTCAGTCGCTTGTTGGCAGGATATATACATGGAATCGCAGCCATTTTGAATGCCTCAATTCTGCACAATCATCGTCCTCAAATGGATAGCTGTATGGTCTTATATGGAGGAAAGCTTGGTATTTTTTTTTTAAAAAATTTTTAGTTTTAAGGGAAAAACACACTTTGAAACACATATTAGCATTAACCCTCACAACTCCCCGTCCGTCCCCAGGGTTTCCCCGATTTGCAGTTGGCGACAAATCGTTTTCTTGCTGAAAGACGCGGAGCTTTCCCCCCCTGTGTGATTTTCGTTCCCCGAGGCAAGCCGGTGTAAAAACGGGCTTTGACCCGTGTGCCCAAAACCCCAGGGTGGTAAAAGGGAAGTATTGTGGAGGCTGAGTGGTGGTGGTGGTGGAGGAGAAGGGGGTTTTTTTGGGCCCGCGGGAGCCCCATTTTTGAAATCGGGGGGGAAAAGGGGCGACTCCTGCCCAAAGTTTTTGGTGTGCCGGGGCCCGGGAAGCACATTCACCCAAAGGGGGCCCATAAAGGACTTTTTCGGGCCCCTGCCCGTAGTTCCCGTTCCAAATCCGCCGCGGGCCGTGCCCCTTTGGGAAAATAAACCGTTAACCCCAAGGCGGGCCCAAATTTCTGTTCTCGTATTTATAAAGTGCTGGTACTGCCCTTTTTGGGAAAAAGAAATTACGGCTTGGAACTCCCATCTGGGCTGGGACAAAAAAAAAAATTATTTTTCTTGAACGGTGCAGAGTCCACCTTTTGGGGGAAAGGGGGGAACTCTTTTCCCAAACCCAACTTGGACGGGACCCCCGGTCAGTGCTGCCCCTTAGGTTGGTTGGAGGGCATACTTTTGGGTCTTTTGCAATCCCCAACGCTGAACGATTTGTGGCGCCTTGAGTACGGGGGGAAAGGCAGGGGAAACGGCCGGGAGATGATGGCAAAGAGAAAATTTCCCTTCTGCAGGGTGGTGGACCCTTTGACTGGCTGAAATTTGGAATGGTGCTTTTTTGGCCCGGGTTTCTGTGCTGTTCCCTGCGGCGGAAAGGAGGGAAACCCCCAACATCTGAGAAAACGTTTCCCCCCGGGGAACCAGATGGGACGTTGCATGTGTTGACGCAGGGCCGTGGTGCCAATTTTTGCTCCCTGGCCCCCGCTTAAATTTTCTCCCCAAAAATTTTCTACATTTAACCCATATTCGGCACCTTTCTGGTGTTTTGCAAAAAAACTGCCACACCGCCGAGTATCGGTTTTTTACCCCCAAACGCCCCGCCTGGGGTGACTACTACCGCCTGGCCCTTTTTGTGGCCCCTGGCCAAAAACTTTTTTGGAAACCTGCAAAGCGGGTTTTTTCCCCCGTCGGCCGTTTGGGACCCCAAACCTCACACTGCTTGTTTTCCCGGGGCTGCCACGGCCCACAACCCATTTGCTGGCTGCACCGCTGCCGGACCCACAAGCTGAGCCCTTTTTCTCCTGACGATAAAGAACCCCCTTGACTCCCCCGGTCCCAAGGGTCGGCTACTTCTAAATTTTATTTGTGTTTACCCATCCTGCTGCCCTCATACCGGTCTTGTTTGCCGAGGCTGACCTTTTCACAACATGACCTCCCATCCCATTTCCTGCATCTAACTTTCCCGGGCCTACTGAAAGAAGCAGGGGAAAATTGGGCCCCATTTCTTCGCCTGCCAAGTAGCTGCTATGCCCTCCTCAAATTGTTCATCCTCGATATTAGTGGCGCTGGGGCCCGACCACATAGTAGATCTTGGTGAGGGAACCGGATGGGACAGAGGCGGGGTTTAGGATTGGGGAGGGCCCTGACCCCGCCCCCCGGGCCAAAGCCTTCTAAGGGTTGTGTAGAGTTTCCCCCCGACTCTTGGGGTGGGGTTTTCAGATTTCCCCGGGGGAAGTGGATGACCAAGGGCAACCAAACAAGAACCCTTTGGGTTTTCTAGTAAGCACCGGGCCGCTAGTTTAAAAGTGGGAGTTGGGCCTCAAAGGGGTTTAAATGCTGCGACGTCCCCCCTTTCTCTGCTGCCCAACCCGGGGGCCCGCTCCGGTTTTTTTGTGCCTCTGCCACTGCAGATAAGAGCCTGCCAATCTCGCTGGGCATAAAAGTTTGTTCTAAATGTACGGGGCAATGTTTGATGAAGAAAATCTGTTTATGATAAAGTAGTAGAAGGTTTAAGAAACAGGCGATACCCCTTTTAAAAGGGCCCAAAATAGTATTTTTGATGGTGGGTTTTCCCGGGGAAACTAGCTCCCTTTTTTTAGACATGAAAGTTATTCACACCCCCTTTTTTGACTCCCAAAAAAAACCCCCTAAGAAGTTGGGTAAAACCCCCGGTTTTAAATTGCGTCCACAAATGGGCAAAAAAATTGACTTTTATGTGCCCTTTAAAAACTCTGTGAAATTTTTTTTAAAATAAAAAACAAAAAACGGCTTATTAACCTTGGTTTGAATTATGCCCACATAAATTTTTCTGTGGCAGTGAAAAACCCAAATTTTTTTACTGAGTACAAAAATTTAGAACAACGCTTAATTAACCCCTGGATGTAAATTTTCGCCAAACAATTGAGCCCCCCCAAATACTTGCTTTGTAGCGGGTTACCCAATTTGGGGTTTTTCTTTTTCGTTTTCCAAAAAAGAAAAAAATTTTTAAAATTTAAAATTCACTTTGAATTTTTGCTTTCAGGAAAAAATTTTTTTTTTGGCGGTAAAAAGATGGTTTAATTTTTGTCACCCCCGCAGAAAAAAAACGCTTAAAGAACCCCTGGATGTAAATTTTTCGCCAAACAATTGAAGGGAACCACAAACTACGAGCTTTGTTGGGTTTTTTTACAATGGCGTGTTTTTTACGCTAACCAAAAAGAGGAAAAAAAATTTTTTAAATTTAAACCTTTGGATTTTGAATTTTGCAAAAGAAAAAATTTATTTTTTGGCGGTGAAAAACAGTTTATTTTAGTCACCACAGCGTAAAAAAATGTTTAAAAAAACCCCTGGATGTTAAAATTTCGCCAAACAAATTTAAACAAACCCAAAATTCGGCTTTGGGAGCGTGTTACAATTGCGTGTTTTTTTTTAAATTACCCAACAAAAGAAAAATTTTTAATTTTAACCCATCGTTTGGGAATTTTTTAAAGGAAAAATGGGTTTTTTTTTGGGGGGTGAAAAAGGAAAAGGTTTTTTTTTTTTGTCACCACAGCAGCAAAACCAAAAGTTAATTAACCCCCGGGTGTAAATTGCGCAAAAGAATTGAGGGAGCCAAAAATTTAAATGGTTTTGTATTGTAAAACGCTGTTTTTTAAAAAGAATACAACAGGAAAGGGTTTGATCACCCCTTTGGGTATTCAAAAATGCTGTGAGCAGATAGCATTAAAATGTTTTATGCAGCTGCACTGGACACACACTGGCTTCAGATCCAATACCCCCCCAAAAAACAGAAAAAGAACGTTAAGGAAGCAGTCCCGAGGAAAAAAAGTGGACAAAACCCCCCAAAAAATTTCTGTATAAAAAGAGTTTTTGTATCCCGGTTTTTCCCAAAACACCGCGGCAGCCCCTTTCCTTCTCATACAGTGAAAACGGGAAAGCTTCCCCGCGTTTGGGCCCGCCCCTTTTATAGGGCGTTTGGGCGTCACAAATCCCGCCGGTCCCCTGTTTGGCCCTTCCCTCTCTGCACAGTCATGCAGGCTATGCCCCTTTTTCCTCCCAGATGCTTTGCCCCCTGAAAACCAAAGTTTCTTCAGCCATTTTTTTTCAAAAACCCAAAAAGGCCCTTATTACCCCGAAGTACCCCCAAAAATTTTTACTTGGGGGAGGAAAACCCAAGTTTTCCCGAAATTTTAAACGAATTCCAAATTTCGTTAGAATCAATTGCCCCTTTTCTATACAAATCGTGAGGGTTTGCGTTGTCGGTGACAAAGGGAATAAGGTCCGGGACAAGGGGCAGAGGTTAAAGGTTTGGGGGGATTTGGCAAAAAAAGGAATAGTACATGGGAAAGACGGGAAAACTCAGGAAGCTTTCCGGGAAATTTGGGGAATAAAGGGACTAAAGATCGGGCTGGGCCAGTTAAGGGGGAAGCTTTTTAAAAAGGGGCTGCAACCCGGGAAAGGAATTTCCGGGCGCTGGCCCTTTAAATTTTTAAAAGTGGCGGGGGACGCGGGCCTTTGGGGGAGGGACGTGCGTGCCAGGAAGCAGAGAACGTCAGGAGCGTCGCTGGGGGAAATTTTGGGGCGAGTGCGCCCGCCCCGGGCCCCAATGGGGCCAGGGCACTAGCCCCCGGGGCACGGATTGACACCCGAAAAACCCCGGGGAAAGGGGGGAAACTTTTTTGGGAATTTAAATCCCATTCGAGGGCCTGCAACACGGGGCCCTGGTCAAAAAGAGGAGAGGGGCTTTTTCTACCTAGGGGCGGGTTCCCCACGTTTCCTAGGGTGTTTGTTTTCCCCGGGCCTAGGTAAAGTGGGCAGCCCCCGCGGGAAAAGGGTTTAGGGCTGGGAAATGAGGGTTTTTTTTACCCCGCCGCCGGGGCAACTCCTGTGGAGTCAAAAGAGTCTGTCCACTTTCTTGGGGTTTCCCCCATAGCTGGCAGGGGGACAACTGTTGGGTTGCCTCGGGAATACAGGAGCTATGGGGGGAAAACGGCGACCCCTGGCGGGTTCTGTTCCTGATAGTTTCCCCGCGTTCAGAAAAATGGATTCGATCCAGGGGCCCAAAAGAAATGGGTCACAAGGGGGAAGGCGGATCACGGGGGAAAAGGGCACCTTTATCGGCTGGAGAGGCCTTTCTGAAGGTGGCGGCTAAAGCTCATCTTCCCAGATATTCCGAGGCCAGGGTGCGTAACTGTCCCTAATCCCCCACTTGGAAACCCATGCGAATTCATAAAGGCAATTTCGCAAAGAGGCTCAGGCGGGTTAAACAAACCTGCAAAACTTTGTGAGGAAATGGCGAGTGGCCGGACCGGATGCTCGTCCCAAAGAGGATACCCAGCCAACTTTCCCGGAAAGAAGGCTGACCAGAAGTGACCTCGACCTTTCAGTAGGGAATTGGTTCCCCATTAACTCGATGTGCAAGACATTGGTATAAAGCCCCCGCAACCTTTTTTCCCACAAACTTAGACAGCATAGACAACAGAGCCTTTTACCACACCGGGGTGGGAGCCGAAGGGCAAACCCACGGGGCGGGTTTTTGTGGGTGGCCAGGCCTGCTGCAATCATGGGGGAGAGATGGCTGGGGTTTTCGGGGCCTGCTGATACCGCGGGATTCGCGCCATAGGGGGTTTGGTAGCGACGCTAGGCTTAGGGCACTTGGGGGGACCAGGCCGGATCTTACGTCACAGCACGTAGTGGATCCTCTGGGCCACCCCAAACGGGAAAGGCTAAGCCACCCAGGGGAAAGGAATCAAGTAGTCCCGGTTTTCACCAGAGCCCGCCGCAAGGGGGGATGGGCTTGCGCATCGGGATTCTACCAGGTCGCTTCCACTGACATGACTTGCTTGCGATGGCAGCCAAAGGTGAGCATAGTACAGAATCGTGAGGCGTAGACATAGTCGGGGACAGGCAATAAGGTCAGGACAGGCGGCAGAGGTTCGTGGTCGAGGGACATAGGCAAGAAGGTACGGTACACAGTATGATGGAAGACTCAGGAATGCTTTCGCAATACGCAATAGGCACTAAAGATCCGGCACAGGAAAGGGCAGGCTTTAAATAGGGACTGCGACCGGCAATGGAATTTACCGGTGCTCTGGCCCTTTAAATTTAACAGTGCCAGTGCGCACACGCCTTAGGAGGCAGGGACGTACGCGCCGGGAAGCAGAGACACAGTCAGGAGCGTGGCTGGGTAAGTTGGAGCGAGTGCGCCTGCGACCCGACATGTGGGGTCGCGGGGGCACCGTGACACAAAATATAGAAGTAGAGATTGTGCTGTGTGCACGGTGCTTAATTGTAAAAGGAATATGAGTACCATTACCCCCATCCTTATTTCTGCCATGGCTGGAGAATTGGAAGGTTTGCACTGTCCAAACATATAGTACTTTACTGTACTCTGAAAATTCAAGTATGCTTGGCTGTAGTTGATACTTGCATTTGAAGTGGTGTTTTCCATTTTGCAATGGTAGCACAGCCAATGTTAAATGCTTCCTCCAATATGATCTATTAAAATTTATGTTCTGTTTCAATGTTTTCTGCATCTTCCTGGTGC
Source organism: Phyllomedusa bahiana (assembly GCA_025379985.1). Classification (NCBI taxonomy): domain Eukaryota; kingdom Metazoa; phylum Chordata; class Amphibia; order Anura; family Hylidae; genus Phyllomedusa; species Phyllomedusa bahiana. The sequence goes on along the minus strand of JAODAL010018890.1, from coordinate 33,173 downwards.
CCTCATTTACTGCTTCTCTGTCTCTATCTGCTTTTCTGATTCTCTGTCTCTAGGATCTGACAAGTGCAGCTAGCTTAGCTGCACTGGTCACACTGGCGTAGTCCCTAATTCTTAGTCCATCTGGACTCTAAGACCACACATAAGTGCAAATGTGCTTTCCAAACTAGCAGTACAGCAGTGAAATGTGTACTTCATGGTCCTTCACAACACACTTACCATTCTGTGGTCACAGGACCATGGAGTTTCTAATGCTGCTATTGAAGATATATTATGACTCTTTATTGGAATCGGGAGTGTGCAAGCAATGGCTTGTGGTGCGGTGATGTCACCTGGCCATGCTTACCTGCAAAGTCAATTTTAGAATAAGTATATGCTCTCTGGAGTGCAGAGCGGGCCTGAGGCATGGCTAGGTAATAACAGGTGGGAGCACTTGTGAATCAAGAAAACCGCGCAACTGTGTCCAAATTTCTATTTGCTTTGAAAGTGGCACAAACGAGAATGAGGCAAGAGAGAAACTTCATTCAGAGTGGAACTTACTGTATATCCTTAGCTATGGCTATACCATATATTTCTGAGGTACAAATATGCCTTTAAGTTGAAATCTATATCTGTTTGATCTCAAGTCTCTCTTTCTGTCCAAAGATAAAATATATTTGTTTCTTTCTTGGCTCTGAGCGTTTTCTACATTGTCTGCATTAAGAACTAATGAAAACTATCTTAGCATATGTTTCCAATTTGTTGTATTACTGAATTTCCTGTGACCACTTTAGTATATCTAGGGTAGTTTGTAATGTAAACTAATAGAGGATATCTTACCAAGACAGCCTCTTTCATATGTCCTACTGGGGGATCAAATGTCAAACGGGGATATCACCTACCCAAGCTTCTGATTTGTAAGCCAAAATGGAGAGCCCCTATGTAGCAATATGTTATTTGTTGTATGGCCTCTAGAGATCTCACTACTTGTATGTGAGTACTAGAATGACATTGCAACTTGTTGGTTTAGTAGTCAGGGACCTGATCAGACACATATGTAATGACAGCTAACACCTCATGTAATAAACTGCCTGAAGACATTCTTTGACTGTGACCCATCCAAAGAAAAAATAAAAAAAAAGGGGGGGGGCACAGAACCATTGAAGAACACACACACACATTCTCAGAGCTTGTGTGAGACTTGAACGGCACAGAGTCTCACAGCAACTTTTAAGAGAGACCCTTGCACACTATGGAGTGGGGAAAAGAAGAGTTTACTTGTTTATGGTCTTACGTGCACCACAGTAATGACAAAAGAAAAGTAAAGCTGTTTTATTATTTAATTGGGGAAAAGGCAGAGAAATAGCCCAGACCTTGCTCCCAGACAGCACAGAAAGCCTAGTCCTAGCATGCATTGTGCAGGAATTCTAAAAACACTGTGAACACAAAAAGACAATGGAAAGATACAAGTTGTTCACAAGAAATAAGGAAGCTGCTGAAATGTAGACAGATTTGTGAGAGAGCCAAGCAGACTTGCTGCAACATATGGATTTGGAGACTTCAGAGATCCTCTCGTCAGAGACATAATAGTGTGTGGCATCAGAAACACTCACCTCAGAGAAAGATTACTGGGAGAGGAAGACATGTATGAAAATTTGCAGGGCTGCAAATACAGCCTAAAAATGATGGAAAGCAACAGTGATAATTCTGATGATAAGGTGCATTGAGTACTTATGAAAGGAAAGAGAAGACAAAGCCCTCCTGTAAACACAGTCCACTGTAAATATTGTGCTAAAAGACATGAGAGAGACAACAGTGGCCAGCATATGGAGAAACCTATAGGTCGTGTAGCATGAAGAATCATTTCTCAGCTGTTTGTAGTCTGGGAACAAGCAAACAACACAGACAGGTCCAAACTGTCACACCAGACACTGACAGTGAAGAGGACATTACATGGCTATAGCTGCGGCTTGCAACACAGAATGTCATTCGGCAGTCAGCAGCCAAGGATGCCAAGCAACTTTTTGCAATCTTCTTGTTGGATGAGAAGCCTATTAGATTTCAGGATTTTGGGGCAAGCGCAATGTGATTTAAGGGGCTCTGTGGGACAAACCCTTTTTTTGGGCCAACGACAAGGATGGGTCGGGGCGTAACTAGAGAAGCCGGGCCCCAAAGCAAACTTTTGGGTTGGGCCCCCCCCCCATTGCCCCCCCCCCTGACCTTTAAAATTTCCGGGAAGCGTTTTTGATAAAGGGATTACAAAAAGGGAATATTCAACCATTCTTTCACCATATACGTACCCCAAACAAATCCCTTATACCAAAAACCCAAAATTTCTAATAACCCTAAAATTTCAAGGACCTGTTTATAAAAAGCCCCCGAACAGACCACAAAATGATGAAAAATACCCCTACATATTATTGATCAGTAACAGACCAAAAATACCGCAATTAGTACCCTAAGGTGGGGTATACTAGTGTAAAAAGGTTTGCAGATGAAAATTTCCTCCCAAAAGTGACCTATAGAGTAGTACCAGGTACAAAAAGGGGCTTTTCAAATAGTTTACTTTCATTTAGGGCTCACGGTGGGGTCTTTTCTGAGGAGTCGTTCACTTTTCTCTTTTCATCTCTATTCGGGTCCAGACCCCCTCCCCCCCCGTCCCCCGTAGAATTTACAACAAAAACCCCAACCTCATTTTTTTAATCATTTCCAAGGGGGCCCCTCCCCCTCATTACAAACTCCCCCTTTTAAAATGGCCCAAATGGTAAGAATTTCCCCCTGGTAATTTTAGGCTCCCCCAGTCGGTATGTAGGTAAAGGGGCCCGGGGGTAGCTTGCTACTTAGCCTCACCGGGCATAGCTAGGTACTTGGGGAGAGTGGCAGTTTTGGGGCCCCCCCGGGAGTAGCTTTGGGTTTTCCCGTAGGGAGAATGGGGGCCCCCTTAGCTTGGCCACCCCTGTAGGTAGAAAAAGGGCCTCTGAATTAGGCCCCATTGTAGGCAGAAAAGTCCCCCCCCCTTAGTTAGGGGCCCCCGGGGAGGCGAATAGTCCCCCCCCTGTAAAATTTGAGCCCCCCCTTTAAGGGAGAATAGTTCCCCCCCCTAAATTAGAGCCCCTTGTAGGGTGCCCCCCCCGAAATTTTGGCCCCCCTTAGATTAGAGCCCTTGTAGGGGATAGCCCCCCTGTAGATAAGGGCCCCCGGGAGGGAGAATAGTCCCCCCTTAGGAGAATAGTTCCCCCCCTTAGATTAGAGCCCCCTTTTTAGGCAGAATATCCCCTGTAAATTGGGGACCCTGTAGGCAGAAATCCCTCCTGTAATTTAGAGCCCCCCTGGCATAGTTTTCTCCCCCCCCCACGCATTAGGGGTCCCTATAGGCATAGTTCTCCTCCCCCCTTTAGGGCCCCGTAGTATAGTTTTCCCCCCCCCTTTTGACCCCCCGTGGGATAGGCCCCCCCCTTCCCTTTAGAGCCCCCTGTAGGTACAGTGCTCCCCCCTTACTTTAGAGCCCCCGTAGGGTTTAATGCCCCCCCCTTCCTTTTGAGCCCCCTGTAGGTTTAGTGCTCCCCCCCCCCCCCTTCCTTTAGAGCCCCTGTAGGAAGTGCTCCCCCTTCCTTTTTAAACCCCCTGTAGGTATTCGCCCCCCCCTTCCTTTTTTGCCCCCTGTAGGTATTCTCCCCCCACCCTTCCCTTTAAACCCCCCTGTAGGTTTCTCCCCCCCCTTTTCCTTAGAAAGGGCCCCTTGTAGGTTATTCTCCCCCCCCTTTCCCCTTTCCCCTTAGAGCCCCCTGTAGGTTTTCCCCCTCCCTTACTTGCCCCCTGTAGGTATTCTCCCTCCCCCCTTCCTTTAGAGCACCCTTGTTGGTATTCTCCCCCCTCCCCCTTTAGGGCCCCCGTAGCCATTACTTCCGGGCCCGCGCTCCCCCAAAGTCCCCGTTCCTCCCCCCCCCAAGCCTGCTGTTTTAGGCTTGGGGCTGGGACGGGAAAAGTCGGCAGGGGGGCAGATACGTCAATTCCCCCACGCGCCGTGAGCGATTACGGCGGGGGCAGGGAGCGCACAGCTCTCCCCCCCCGCCTTTTCATCTTAATTGTATGAGTCGCAGGGGACGTGCAACAATTAAGAGAGGCCTTGTGAGCAAGGGGGGTGGAGCCTCGGCGGCAGCGGGGCCCCCCCCTGGCCTCACAGGGGGCCCGCGCTCTGCACCCCCCGTAAACTGTTTTTACTGCCGCGGGCCCAGACGGCATAAAAAGGGGGAGCAGAGGTAGTAGCAGCTTCCCCAGGGCCCCGGGGCCCCCCCAAGCCACCGGCCCCGTAGCAACTGCTACCCCCCCTCCCCTGAGTTATGCCCCTGCTGGTGATGTACAACAAATGTGTTCTGAAAACTATGGGGACATGTAAACTTAAAATACGGAACCCATACAACATACAGAGTTATAGAGTTGAATTTGCCTTGCTGCGGGGTGGGAAAACCCGTAACATTATTGGGAGTAAAAGCTTTTAGGGAATGGGCTTAATAAAAGTACAGGTTCAGAACATTATGCCTGTTGAAATTTCCCAGATTATACAAGATCCCAAACTAGAAGCAGAGCGCGATTTGAATTTTCAGAAAATAAAAAACTGAGTTTTCGGATTTATTTGAAACGGGGGGGTGCTTGGGGTAAATATAGGCTAGAAATTTTATAACAGTGTCTTACCTGTTTCCCAAAGAAAGGGGGCCGTAGCTCTAAAGCAACCCCTGAGAACGCAGGATTTTTAAAAAGGTAGGCATGTGCCCAGTTCATAAGACACAATTGCATCAGTATTTTGGGCAAGGGTAGAAACCATCGGCAAATTAAGAAATGATTGCTCCTAGCCACTCAACAAGGTGCTGAAAATAAATTATTACCCTATGCTGACAATAGATGATGTTCTACCTGATTTATCAGAGGCTCAAATTTTTTTCTGCAAGGGATGTTAAAAATGGATTCTGGCATGTGAAAGTGGATGAAGTATCAAGTTTATAGACATTTTTTTTTACCATTTGGACACTATAAATGGCTGAGAATGCCCATGGGAATAAAACCTGCCCCAAAGGTGTTCAAGCAGAAATTGATGCAGATGTTAGAAGGACATCCTGGAGTAAAAACAATAGCAGATGATATATTAATAGTGGGAGAAGGTGAAGATATGGAATCTGCAATCAAGGCTCATGATCAGAAGTTGATACAATTTTTGTACAGATGTAGAGCAAAACGAATAAAGCTGAACACAGAAAAATTCAAACTAAAAATGACAGACCTTCCATATATTGGACATCTTTTGACCTCAAATGGTGTGAAAGTGGATCAGGCAAGGTGAGAGCAATAAAAGATTTGCCTACCCCTACTGATGTTTGTGGAGTACAGTGATTTGTGGGCATGGTAAATTATTTTTCAACATTTTGCAGCCATCTAACTCACAAAGATGGGATCTGGGAATGGACATAAAGACATGAATTTGCTTTACAATCAATAAAGAATGCTATTGAAGAAGCAGCAATCCTAAAGTATTTTGATTAAGATCGAGAAGTGGTGGTGCTGTCAAGTTGGAAATTTAAGGAAAAAACATCAGAAGTCTGTTTCATCATTATATTCTTATTAAGGCCATCAGATAGTTTGTTAAACTGCTTATACTGCTATACTCCTTACTCGAAGTATCAGATATCTCTTCACAACGCTTTCCTTGAGACAGATGCTCATTGCCTAGTTAAGATAAGACAAGAAAGTCCAAGGACTTCCTTCCTCCCCCCAGATAATACAGAGGAGAGCCTTCGGAATGTATAATTATAAAAAAGACAGCTCTAAATGCTTCATACGTACATGCACAAATTTATAACTTGTCTTCTTGAGCGACCGCAAATTAACCAATCATGTGGTGATAGATAGTCATGTGATTAAAAAATTTCTACTGGAATGAAATTACTGTGATTATCACTTCAGATTACATCGTCCGAAAAGGAAGGTGGTTCGGTGTCTTGTTCTCGAGGCTCTGGCTGCTGGCAAGCAATAGATATAATATAATTCAGGGGAGGCATTTTGAGTTGGATCAAGGAATGTTGATTGGACGCAATGAGTGATATGATTATCCCAAGAAAAACCTGATTTGTGTTTAATCATCTTGACTGGTGCCGTGAGTGACTCAAACGTCGAGGACTATACGGGGGAGGGAGGAAGGTGACGTTTATTCCTTACTCCAAGTTCGGAGTATGGTGCAAGACGGTCCTGGAGTGCCGAGATCACTTGGGGACCTGATTGCATAGTCCCCAAGAAATAGGTAATGTTACAGACTTTTAGTCTGTGATCTTATCTGTTTTTCGGACTATTCTAGGAAAGTCTTTTGGTGGTTGTCGATCCCTTAGGAGGACCTGTGTAAGACGTTGTTTGATGTGCCTTAGCGTGTGCTCTGGTACAGGTGTGTGTACTCATATGCATATACCTTTAAAACGCTACCAATTAAAGCCTATGCTTGTTGCTCCGTAAAGTATACGTGACTAGGATAGTGTATTTTCCTTTCTGGTATCATATTCAGTGTAGGTCAGAGCTGGCTCCTGATGGGAAAAAAAAGAGATATCATAGATAAGCGACCCCGTAGGAGGAAACCGAAGCCGTCATAAGTTATATAGTGTTAATACTGATAAGTTATATACAGATATAGTTTATTATACAGATGATCTGCTATTCCTGAAGAGAATGGCCAATGCCAAAGCCTGCTATAGTTAGACAGACGATCTGAAGCAAATATGGTTTTAAGAGTAGCCATATAGCCTGTTATACAGATAGTATAGACAGAAGATGGTTTATGATAAGCCTGTATACTGATGGTATACACAGATGAGATTTGAGATTCAGCATGTTATAATCAGGATGGATATTTGAGATTAATGACTGCTGATTGAGCAGAAGACATTTTTAGTGTAGTATGATGGGGCTTATCTCAACATACACGTGTGTTAATTTGTTTGTTTTAGTTATAGGTAGAAAAAACTGCATTCAGGTTAATTTTTATATTAAAGCACAACATCACTTGTTATCTTTCACACTGAAATTCTGGCAGAATAGAGTGTATAACCTTGGCATCGATTCAATAGCGATACTGTTAAGGGGGTCGTTAGCTGCAGGGCTCGCACTTAAATATCTCCATCGGTTGTGGCGTACTGAAAAATTTTATATGCGCATCGTTCAGTAAGGGTGCGTCGAGTGTTTGATCGATTTAGAGAAAAGATAGTAAAATAATAATATATGAGGACTTGAGAGAGAAAAAAGCATAATTACGCTCTGTTTTAATGAGCATATAAATCATGAAGATAAGCTAGAATGTTGTGAAAAGACGGAAAGATCATAAACGAAGTCTTAGCAGATAGCATAGATACATTGAAACTGAATGTAAAAAATAAGAGGATTTGTGGAAGCTTAAAGGAGTGACGCCATTCCAAGATGGGTGATTTTCAGAGATTGGTGGACTGACGTAATCAAATTTCATCTAAACTGAAAGTTGCATTGATTGTGGGAGGGGAACGTACAACACTGATCACACTTGTATTACCTTCAAGCTCCTGACACACCTCCGTGTATTCTTCCCTCAGGCTCCCGTGTCCGAATCCGCCATGATTTTCTGTAGCCATTTATATGAGTCCAAACCATTCTCTGTATCCGGATAGGCAGAAAACCAGACCCCGTCTCCCTTGCATTTCCTGGTGTTACAGATACCTTAGTAAGTACTAAGCATATGTCCAAAGAAACCCGGAAGTTCCGGGTTGAGTTGACAGCGCCATCGTGATACACCCACAATTACGACTCTGTATCTCTCCTCCATGCACCACTTCAATTGTTACTACTAATGCGTAAACATTGATATGCAACTGTCGAGAGTGATAACGTTCTTGCCAGCACCACCTGCCAAAATCACAACCAGCAGTGCAACCACTAATACCCTTTGCTACGGGACTTCGTAGGACACCTCCTCCTCCGTAGCCGCTATTTCTGACTTTCAATGCTAATCGGCGAGGAAGACGGGGAGGAGGACAAGTATGCCATTAGCCCTACAGGATGTCAGGACTCACATTGACACCCAAATTAAAGGACTCCAGTATTTTTCCTATTGCTCACAGACTCAACTGGTTGCTTAGGAGAGGGGCCACATTATCAGAAAACCCATTGACCTTCCTGGGATACTGCACACAGGTGTCTATCATCAAAACTCCGCGACAACACATCACGTTGGACAATACTTGGTAACCCTAAGGGTGAATATCTGGACCCTAAAAGTGAATAACAATCACTGACGTTTGTACTGTTCATTACCTCAATTTGGGACACAAACACCACTCTTACCTTCATTATGGGGATATTGGTATTTCAGGATACTATGGCAGTTGTTCAATCCTGCAAATGGCATCTCCAGCATAGTGGTGGCATTAGCGGCACAAATTGTTCAATACGGTGGTAGAGAAGATTCAGCAAGCCTGTGATGACTTCAGTTCACATTCTGGGTGGCCGTTGACTTTTCTTGTGTCCACTGTACTCGTCACTCGAGCAGGAGTTTAAAACATGTGATTACATTATCCATGCTATTGGGCCCGTTTATAATAATATATCCATAAACAATTGTGCTCAGCTGCTGAAAAAAAAATATACATAACGTACTTCAAGTGGCCAGCGATGCAAGTCCAATCCCATGTCCGTACCGCTCAATTTTCTGGCATCTTTGCGTTCCCACTCATCGACATGTTGTACCAGGCCCATCACTCATCCCGTATTACTGGAGCACAAGCCATTCCTCCAGTACGTGAAATACGGATAGTTGGTACTTACAAACGCTATGGACAAAAATGTCTGAAGACTACATGGCTCTCCCTTAATCAAACACTCAATATCCCTTTAAGCCATGATCAAGAACATCTTGGAGTTACAAATCAGAACAATCTGGATAATGAGTGCTAATCCACTGCATTTCTCCTTGCAAATACACCTCGGTTCACTTGTTGACAAGAAAAGATATCCCTGGTGACCTCCAAATACCGTTTGGTTCAGGGACTTACAGAAGCAGTCATTGCTGTTCACGGATTATGAGAACCCTATGGTCCCAAAGGCTCATGTTCTCCTCACCAAGTACCTTCATCAGCTGCAAAGACTTCAAAAGTTCGATGGTTTCTGCAATGTCTTCTTCTGTGTCCCACTACACACCAGGACCTTCTGCTTCACTTATCGTGGTAATCAGCCCACCTTGGACGAGGCATGCTTCATCAGAAATACCCAACCAAATTGACTCAAGCCCTGCAGGAAATGTATGATATGCTCTTGTGTGCACCTAGATTTTCCAACTTGTCAATCTAAAGTCTTTGAGTCTTTCTTCATCATTTGGAATCCAATCAACTGCAAGTCTCAAGTCCATGCTCCAATGGTGTTCTAGAATAGTTGTTATTCCTCGGGACATTTGCATATACTGGGTACTAACAACTTACCGTTGATCGCGAAAAGGCTGTGATGCCTCATTTCTTCACGAAACAATCTAAAACCAATCTACAAGGATTTAAGGTCTCGTCACTTCTGTCTCAATGGATAACCAATGCCTCCAGTCTTATGCAAGTTTTTACACTATTCTTTCAAGGACAGTTTTACACCAAGGAACTTCACTTGAGGCACTAGAGTATTTTCAAAGCCTAGAAAAAACTTATACTACAAGCTCCAGCTCTGGGGAATCTCGGGACTCTCACATGGCTTTCAACTTCTTCTTTTTTGAAGACTATGGCCAAGAAGTCTGACACAAAACCATGGAGGAGTATGAGACCTCTTGGATACTATTCTTGCAGTTAGATCCTGTTGTCATGGACTTGTTCTACTTGCCTCAGAGCTTCATTGCTGCACAAGCATCTTTGAAAAAACTGAAGATTTCATTTTAGCCATCTTGTCAATGTTTTGGCTCATCTACAAGGGATCCTGAAACTGTCGCAGCACCTCATCCTCAGTAAACAGTGCCATCTCCGTATTACAATGCCATTTACTGATGCCTGAAAATGTTCACTTTTGAAAAAGATGTACTACTCTCAACCCAGCACTCTGCTTCCTCTTCAAGGGGGGAAGATGAGATGAAGATCAGTCTACACAGATGACAGACCAGACATGAGGCGGGAATGAACCTCTTCTTGACTGTTTTGAAACAAGCGGGGCTGAAAACCTCCCTATCTTCCTACTGTCTCATATATCCAGAGCCCAGACTATGTCGTCTTCACAGATGGATCCAGTATGTGGATGATCAGGGACGATTCCATACAGGATTTGCTGTGGTTACCTTGCAAGAAATACCGTGAAGGCTCTGCTCTTTACCTTTCGAGAAAATGCCAGCCCAAGAAGGCTTGTAACAGAGCTTTGAAAGCTCGAAAAAGAGAAGACCATGAACATATACACTGGACTCCGCACTAGACTTTGGCCTGAAGTGGAGCATGCAAGGTTTCCAGACAGCTGTGGAACGCCCCATCATGAATCAAGAAGCATTCAGACTCTGCATGCATGCTCTACGCACATTTGCCAGCTCAAGTGGACTGTTTTGAAGACTAAAAGCCATGGGAAGATAGAGGGACAGTGGAAGTAGAAGGGACCTACAGAGAGACTTGGCTGCAAAAGGCACACAGGCTCTCTTCCAGAGATTCGAGCTGGAAGCAGGAGTGGCTGTAATGTGCATGACAAGAGAAGAGAAGAATAAAGAGAATATGTTGAGAAGAAAGAAGAGAAGTTGAGAAGAAGAAAGAGAATGTAAGAAGATAAGAAGGAAGAATGTTGATAAGAAAAGAAGGAGAAGGTGAGAAGAAAGGAAAGAAGAGGTAGAGAAGAAAGTGAGAAGAACGAAAAAGAACAGAAGGAAGGTAGAGACAGACAAGAAGAAGGAAAAGAAATTGGAGAGGACACAAGAAGAGATGAATCAAGGACATGAGGCATTGAATCAGGTGTTAAACCTGTTGAGACAATCTCAAACAACTGAACAAGCTCCGAAGGAAGAGAAAGTGGGGAGGAGATTGGCGAGCAGAGATACACAAGTTGGATTCTGGTGGAATAAGGACAATAGACTTTGTTTACCAATAGGCATTAATCCAGCTGTAGTACAATGGGCTCATGATACAATACCACAGAGGAACTAACCAGATGATGTCTTCAATCAACAAGATATAACCTAGCACCCAGAATCTTTCGATTCTCACGCAAGTTAGCCATGCTAGAAGTTGTGAATATGCAATACTTGTAACCCAGGAGGGACTGATTGCCACACAAGGAAGTATTTGGCCTAAACACTATATCCTGCTCCAGCGGATCCAGACTGAACACATTGAAATTAACCAAGAGATGCGAAAAGTACAAGTAGGGTGGTGGATATTGTTCTCAGGATGGCATGAAGTTACCCATTACCAACATGACTGCAGAATCCTGAAGAAACTATTGTATGAGTTGATATGCAGATTTGGGGATCCCTGAGGTACTAAATCTGATCAAGGACCGCTTTCACTGACGAATAACCAGAGGACCATTGGAAACTAGTGGGAGCTGACCTTCGGCCCTGCACACTCCTTCCCATCCCGAAGTTCAGCAGGAAAGTGGAAAGATGAACGTCTCTCTGAAGAACAAATCTGAAAGCTAACAAAGAAAACTCTCTTCCCTGGCCCGAGATCCATACCATTACATTCTATTCTGTCGAAATACCCCTTGCGTTAGCCCCACTGGTTCTCACTCTCTCACGGAGATGTATTCCACAGGCACCACCCAGATTTAAGGGGTTTCATCACATAGCAGTTGAGTGCAGGGGAATGATAGCTTGAAAAATATGGTTATAAATCTGTGTAATGATTGAAACTAATGCATGCCATAGTGTTCTTCCTCCATTCCAGATCCAGACTCTGATCATGCTACATCTCGGTGACTTTGTGTAGGGTGCAGAAACACGGTCAGAGATTCTCTGGAGCCCAGATTTACACCATACAAGATACTCATGATGTTCCCCAACCTCAAAGAAACTTGAAGGAAGACCCACCTGGGTGTATGCTTCACACTGCAAGAAAGTGACTACGATCCAATAAGTCATCATGACTTTCCCTTATCCTTTCATATGTTGTCTAGTCTGGATGTGTGAAAAAAAAAAAAAATGCAAGAGGGGACAACCAAGGGGGGTGCAATGATGAATACAAAGCTAAGGGACAGGTCTAAGGGTTTGAATCACTATACGTGATACAATAAAAAAACATGCCCCCCCAGTGTTGGCCAGATAACAATCAACTAAGAGTATGAATGGGGTAAAATAATCTATTTTAATCAACAGAGGTTTGATATTTAAACCCGAGATGCCTTACAGGTATAGCTGGAACATCATGACTTTCCAGAATCATTTGAGGGTATGAGAGATTGTAAAACTAATCCATTGTGCCTCTGCCGGGGGACTACTTGAGGTGGCCACCTGGTGGCCGGACGTGGACTGGTCGACTTTCATCCCTTACCATCAAAGGCTCGGGGAGGAGGCGGCGTTGCTTGGTTACGCCCTTGAGCAAGTCCTGACAGTGGTGCAGTGGGTTCATCACCCACTCCACTATTCACCCTGCTGTCTGATAACTTGTTCAGTTTAGGGAAGCAGCAATCCAATCATCATTCCCACTTCTGGGTGGGGAGCATTAGAAAAGATTTTGATTGTTTTAGGGGGATGTCAAGTGGAAATTTAAGGAAAAAACATCAGGAAGAGGTCTGTTTATCATTATATTATTATTAAGCCTCATCATGATAGTTTGTTTAAACTGCTTTTACTGCTATACATCCTTATCAATAGTATCAGATATCTCTCACACAGCTTTCTTGAGACAAGTTGCATTGACTGTTAGAAGGAAGAAAGTCAAGGACTTCCTTCCATCCCCCCAGATAATACACGAGGAGAGCTCGGAATGTATTATATCAGCTAATGCTTCATTCGTAAATGCAAATTATAACTGTCTTTAGCGACCGCAAGTAACAATCATGTGGTGATTGTATAGTCATTGTGATTAAAAAGTTCTATTGGAATGTATTTCACTGTGATTTAACTTCAAGATTACATAGTCCGAAACGGAAGGTTTCGGTCGTGTTTCTCGAGCTTGGCTGCCGGCAGCAATAATTATAATATTAATTCGGAGGAGGATTTTAATTGGATAAGGAGTGGAACAAAGATAGATATCCACACCTGATTTAATCATCTTGACAGTGCAACGTGATGCTTCTGAAAAAGGCCTGGGAGTCATATCATTGCAGGACAATCACCTTCTCAAGTAGAGCTCTGACAACAACAGAGCAGGGATATGCTCCAATTGAGAAACTGCTGGCTCTGGTATTTGGGATGGAGAAGTTCCACCAGTACACCTATGGCCGACGAGTAACGGTGCATCCGGATCACAAACCTTTGAAGAGCATTACAAAGAAACCATTACTAAGTGCTCCAAAGAGACTACAGCACATGCTCTTATGAATTCAGAAATATGATATTGACATATCCTACTGTCCAGGAAAAGACTTACTGATTGCAGATGCTCTAAGCAGAGCTTACTTACTTCTGACAAATGAAGAAGAGAATGATGCTGAAACCATCAATTTGTGTAATTACCTTACAGTGTCAAAAGATAGGCTGAAACAAAAACAGATGTGCACAGAGAATGATAGGACTCTCCAGATCTTAGATGCTGTCATCTTGCAAGGCTGGCCAAAGTACAAGCAACATGCTTTAAGGGAAGTTTCTCCTTTCTTCCACATTAGAGATGAACTGTCAGTGCAGCAAGGAATCATCTCTAAAGGAGAAAGAGCTGTTATACCAGAAGCTCTTAGAAGAGGGGGGAGGGGGGGGGGGGGTACATACTGAAAAAATTGCACTCCTTTCATTTCACTTAGGCATGGAAGAATGTTTAAGTCAAGCACGAGAGTATGTGTAATGGCAGGGAATGAATGGCCCTATTAAAAATGATATAGCACAATAAGAAATATATGCAACCTGTGCATAAACAATCAAAGGAGACATTGCAACCACATGAAATTCCGCACAAGCCATGGTAAAAAAAAAAAGGACTGACAAAGAATAACTGATAACAATAGACTATTTTTCTAACTTATGGGAGGTTGACTATTTGCAGGACACAAAGGTGATGACAGTGATTAAAAAAACTCAAGGCCCATATTTTCAGGTATGGCATTCCAGATATCATTTTCTCTGACAATGCTGCTCAGTTTATATCAGTAGAGTTCAAAACATCCAGCAAAATATGGAAATTTAAACACCAGATGTCTTCTCCAAGATATCCTCAGAGTAAAACAGAGTCAGCAGTAAAAACAGCCAAAAGACTCATGTGGAAAATAAAACAGGCAGGTAAAGATTTGTTTCTGTCTATAATGGATTACAGAAACACTCCCACCCAAGGCCTAGACAACAGTATGGTGCAGAGACTCATGAGTAGGCATACAAAGACACCCTTACCAACAAAGTTGGTGGGAAACATTAAAGCTAAACTACAAAAGAATCAAGATATTCAAGGTTTCTTTTGCAATCCACAAAGGATCTGCCTGATCTCCAGAAGAATGATCATATATGGGTGCATCAAACAGCAAATACAACAAACACTGGCAAAAGGCAAAGGATGCCCAGAAACTAGGACCTCGGTCCTATGAAATTGTAACAGAGGAAAGAAGATGACTAATGAGAAACTGGAGATATCTGAGGAAGACACAAGAGCATGATGATTCAAGGTCTTTTGAACACCCAAGAAACTGAGGCAACAAGTTCAAACCAAGAACCAACAGGTACTACCGACCATCATTGTGAGGATTCTGGCCAGAGACAGGTAGTATCAAAAGGCATATTACCAGAAAAAACAAGATGTAGAGAGAGATACTTCTTATGTAGCTAGAACTGGAAGAATGATCAGAAAGCCTGCCCACCTCAAGGATTATATCTTATTGTACTGTATTATAGTTATCTCTAATTTGGTGATGTTAATTGTCGTGTTTTGGTATTTTTCATTGTTCCTCCAATTAAAAGAGAATGGATGTAGCAACTGTTATATACTGTATGGCCTCTAGAGGTCTCCCTACTTGTATGTGTATTCTACAATGACATTACGACTTGTTGGTTCAGTGGTCAGGGACCTGATCAGACACATGTGTAATGGCAGCTAACCTCATGTAATAAAGTGCCTGAAGACATCTTTTGAATGTGACCCATTATAAGCAACAACTAACAGAACACCCTAAGTATTAGCAACTCCAGCTTTGGCAGATTTAGTTGGTTAATTTCTACAGTGATGGTCGTACATAGGAAATGTATTGTATGTATACCTTACATAATCAGAGGTTGGCCTAATGAGATGGTCCTCTAAACAAAATTTCAGAAATTCAAACCACAACCTGATTCATCACTTCCTGCAGAATATTTAATGGTAAGCTTGATAGACATGATAGATATGTGTCTTTTTTCAACCATACTAGCTCTGTAACTGTGTAACTTTGCCAATTTATGTGATTCTAATTATACTTTGTATATACAGTTTCCACAGTAAAATTATATTGTAATGCACATGTAAAGAAATCCAATGTTCACTATACCAACGTACTGTATATCCTGTACATACTACTAATATAAAAACAATGTTCTTTTTATGTAAATTGTTGCATTGATATGGAATGAAATAAACAGTAAGTGTCCCAATGAAATATAAATAGTCCAATGCCAAAGACTGAAAACAAACTCAAGCTAAATGTAAATGTAATAAACAGTTCAGTAGACACATACATGAAGGTGAATTGAACAATTCACATTGGGGATGGGAATCAAAGAAACAATAGGAACCAATAGTTATTTAGTGAAGTAAATGATGCATGAACCCCAACAAAAGAGTATGGCGGTTCAAAAACCGAGCTCTGATTGAAATCATTATAAACTAGAGTATTAGTAGATATCTTTTTGTCTCACTGTAACGCTTTATATGGATGTAGCAAAGATTATGTGGCAAATAAAACTTACTGCAACAAGTTCTTACATCTCAGAACACAACAAAAGCCATTAAAAATAATAGAATTTTTAATGGCAGCAAAGGGGCCGGCTGGCTGCCGCCCCCCCCCCCCCACCTCGCGGGAGTACGCGCAGATCAGCGCAACTCCCAAACACCCGGTTCACTTACACCATGTGAACATCGCCTAAGGAAATCCTGAAGGGGTCCATCTACAGGACAAGCATTTCCAGTTGGAATTCCATGTAGATTCAGATTTTATAAACCATCCAAAACCAAAAGTAGAACCATTCCCATAGACCTCAATTGAAAATTTGAGTTGTAGTCCACAGGACTCATATTTTCTGAGGTCGCATCTTAAAACCACAGTTTTTTCCAAAAACGTAGAACATGCTCAATCTTCCAAAATCTTTCATTTGGAAATCAGTGGAAAATTTACTATTGAAGTCAATGAGATGGCATGAACAATGATCAGCAAGCTTTGTGTGTGTGTGTGTTTTTTGCTGATCTTAGTCCAAAAAGTCAGTGCTGCTTTATGATGCACAAACAATTGAAAAACCAAACCCGGTCCCAAAAACTGTGCCAAAAAACTAAAACCAAGTTAATAATTCTCAGGTTCTTGTGTAAAATGCTGTTAAAATACTCGCTGGATGAGCCACTTCTAGGATTCAGAATTTGACAAGTATTTTGTCCTTTGTCGTGTTTACATATCCAAAGGGGGCTGCAGGGTCATTACATACAAAGCAACAGTGTAACATTAATCATATCCAAAACATATATAATTGACATATTGTCAGGATACATTTGTCTGAGCAGCCTTCCGTTTATTCTGGGCAACGCCCTGCAAGGGTTAACAGGTCTGGCCTGGGTGCACACCCTGGGAGAGGTGCGGCTCGTGAGCTCAGGAGTGACAGCCCTGCAGCCTCACCCAACAGAGGGTGTGTCACTGAGGCCAACCGGAGGGCTCAGACACCGCACCAATCAGCCGCTGGGGCGATGTCCGGGCAGACCTTTTAAACCTCCTCAGGTCCCTCAGGCCTTGCCTGTCAAAGGTGTTCCCTGCGATTCTTGTTTATTGCTGTCCTCCTGAATTTCTGACCTCAGCTCGTTTCTTGACCTCGCTCGTGACCACCGATTTTGTACTGCGCTCCTGATCGTGTTTGGACCCCCGGCTTGTTTCTGACCATTCGTTTACCTCACATTTCTTAGCTTTGATGTTCTCGCACGGTTACCAACCTGGACTGTTCGACACTGTGTTTTCCCTGCTGGCCCTGCACTTAGCAGCTTAGGGGCTGTCGTCCAGTTGGGGTCTACCTTCTGGGGCAGCACGCCAAGTAGGCAGGGACAGTGGGCTGGGTGGCAGTCAGGGCCCACTGCACCTCCTCTGACGTGACACATATGTTGCCATATTGCAAGCCCCTATGTGTTGCTTCTCAGCACAGCGAGTGTGGGTTTAGCTGCATATGTTTTGTAGACTACAGTTCCCATCATGCATTGCCAACATCTATTTCAGACTATTCTTCCCCTGTATTCCCCTGGCTGCTAAAGAGCAAGTCTCCACCTTCTTATGCACCTCATATTGTGCTCTGAATTCTGAGCTTCTCAAATTAGTTCCTAGTTCCATGCCCTCCCATCCCCTGCTCCTTTATAGACACATTGCTCACTTTCCTGGTGATGGAACTGATCATGCCTCCCTAGAAACCTAAAATTGAACTACGTTGAATCCATTGGCAACATCAGATTTTGAGACAGCATTTGTTGAGTGACAATGGAGGAAACCACTGAGACAATATTTAACACCATATATTGAAGATTTTTATATTTCACTGCACACTTTTAATAAGTCAAGTTTGTATACTGGAATACCCCTTTAATTGTCAAGTTAAGCTTTGCTATAGCTGTGATCAGCTCAGTAGAAGAAAAAATTATATGGATGATATGTTTGAGAGCTGTCAGTGGGGACCAGATGAGTCACATAATAGACATAGCACCAAAGTACTTATTATTTACTGGTCTCTTTTTCTTGTTATGTAGTGGTTCCAGTGATTGCAATGCTTACGAAAGCAGGAGAGCATATTGATGTTTTATGAATCAATAGGTTTGCATTATGTAAGTTATGACAGAGGTTCTCAGGAGTGGGTCTAATTATGATGAGAAGATCCTAACACAATGTATGAGACAGTGTACTCAAACATCTTTGGAGTTGCTGTATTAGACAGTGTACTTAAACAAGGAAAGTCTCTGATGTTACTTCTAGGAGATTGATATAATATTACATTAATATGAAATGAAATAATATGAAATTCATAATAATTTAAATAATAAAGCAATACATTAGAAAAAAACAAAAAATATAAAAATCTAAAATGAAATTTTATTAAAAAATCAACTCAATGAATTGCACTAGTCTCTGTAGAGAAGGGAATTAACAGTAAAAATAAATATGTAACAGTTCTAAAGTATCATTGACAGTAATAGCTCCTTATCTCTTGCAACATTCTGACCACAAGATTAAGATTGAAACCTCTGTAGAAGGCAGAGCATTGTGATGTAGCAGAAAGAGAAACATTGAAAAATATGACTGAGGTTTATAAGCTTCTGCTTTTCAAAGTACAGATTAAAGAAGTTCATTTAGTTGATTTTCTAATGAAAAAATAATCATGTTAATAATAAAATTTCATTCTGAAATTGGTCTAGGTAGTCGTTCCCATCTAATATGCCCATCAACCAATGGGGGGATCTGTGGCAGCATCTGTGGACACCAGCCTGGCTACTACCTATTGATTAGAATGGAATGGAACCCTGATGAACCCTGAAACACAGGGGGAAATGCGTCGGGATGGGTATTAGATGGGACCGACTACTTAGACTAAGGGCAGTATGCAATTTTGTTGGCTTTTTTTTTGATATGGTTATAAGCAAAATTATCTAATATGCTAGTTTAAAGTGCATGCTGCTCTTTTCTACTAGGGACATCTATGGTAGTGAGTTGGTCTATTAGAGAATTCTATCTTTTTCTACTAAGATATATGAATGAGGTTGTAAGCCTGTCTTTCATTTCCATGCAGGTTATCTTTGGACTGTAAATCTAAGGTTTAGGGCCTAATAGGGCTAGCCTATTAGAGGTGGGACCGCCCTTATCGGGGTGATTTTCCCACCTGTGTTGAAGGATTCAATAGGGATATTGTTTGCATTATTGGTCTGTACTGTTTATGTATCTTATTCTCTATAGATCTATTTGCATCCCTTTATAGATTTACCTGCATGGTTGATGATATGCTTGTTTTAGGATATGAGGTGTTTAGGTTAGTTTTGGCTTTTAATTGTAATCAATAAAAGTTATATTTTAGGAAGAGGGTTTTTTGTTGTTTCTGTGATTTCTAATCCTTAGCTGCCACGGTCGCAATGAACCGTGGCAGCTAAGTGGCTAATCGCCTGCGACCAGAGGGAGCGACACTGCATGGGGCCAGCTACAATATACAGCTGGTTCCATGCTATGATCATGTGAGCTTTGCTTGTGAGCTTGCACAATGTCCATGACATACCCGTTCATCCATTTGTGGAAACATCTTCCCAGCTAGGTCGTATGGGTACGTCCAATGTCAGTAAGGGGTCAATATTAATTTTATGATATAATTTAATATATTAAGAATTTTACATTTTGTGCATATTATATAATTTTATAGTAATTTTATATTATTTAATTTTATATAGCTTGATAATTATCATAAATTAGTTTTTTATTACTTTAGTGATATTAGTTGAGAAATAATTGATATTTTTGGCCCTGTTGGCAATTCTAATACATCTTTGACAACTTTGGTCTCATTCAGACCACTTTTAACTTGGTCTTGCTTGTTCCAACAGTTTTAAGCCTCCTTTTGGCGTTACACATTCATACATGTATCTAATCCTATGAATCTGGTTCGGCATGCCCCCATATTGACGCATTCAGATCGTTGTCTCTGTCGCCGCTTGCCCCACCAATTGACGTGCGACTGTCCATGCAGCTATCAAATAGGGCTACAATAGATTTTTTTGGGCTCAAAGCACTCCAGATAGCTGGTGCCACCCCATTTATACATGTCACCCTAAGTAGTAAAGTAGTGGAGAGTTATTGAGACGGTGGTTTCATAAACCAGACTTAATCTATAGTAATCAGATTAAAATGTGCCAAATTTGGAGGATCTTGGATCGTTGTAACGGCAAAAAAAGAAATGTATACTGGCTATGAGAAAGTGTTGATTTTCACTACAACTTATGGCATTTTAAAGACTTTAAAGGGAATGTGTCATCAAAAATGAATTATTGTTTAACTCACATTTTTATGTTAAACACATTTTTTAAGAATTTTTGGTTATATTTTTATTTAATTTTCCATATCACTTTCAATTTTTTTTTATAATTCTTAAGTCCTTCAGTTTTCACTTTGGCCACTAAGCCTAATACTAGTCTGACACTTTCTGTTCGGTACAGAAAGATTCTCAGTAGTCTGCTCATTATCAGCACAAAGAGGGTCAAAATGAAAGGAGACACCAGTGTGAATAGATAACACAGGATCCACCAGTCACAAGAGGAGATAGTCACAGTTCACCCTTTCACCTACCTGCACACTGATTTCTTCCGAGGTCACAGAGCATGACTAGAAAACTCTCCTGTACGAGTCAATGGGACTGAGTCAGTCTTAAGTCTCCTGTGTGCATAAAGCTACTGTAAAGTATCTCTCTGACTGCTGTTAAATCAGTGCAAACAAGGCCTAGTGGCCAAAGTGAAAACTTCAAGACTTATTAGAAACTGCTAGAATTATTAAAAAGTATTAAAATCAATATGAAAAATTAAAAAAAACAACCAAAAATTCCTAAAAAATGTGTTTAACATAAAAACGGGAATTAAACAATGACTAATTTTTTGATGACGCATTCCCTTTAAGAATTATCTGTTGAAAACTTGGTGGCCTTTTTTCATGCTAAAACACTGGCATAAAGTTGCTGATAAATCTTTCCTTTAGAGTTTAAAATATGACATTTTCTAAGAGAAATTGAGTTCAAGATCCAGGGGGCATAGTATTAAGCTGGCAGAGAGAAAGAGCGTGAGTGATATTACAAGATAATATCTTACTTTCAGTCTAGCGGATGTTTGTAAATGATTTGAATAAAATGAAATGTACCAGGGATAATGCAGATCAAAATTTAAAACTGTTGCTTTGTTTATTACAATGAATATAAAATTATAATACTGCTAAAAATAATGATGATTAGAAAGACACTAATGATAACAATAAAAGTAATAATATTGATAACTATATCAACCCCTCATGACGGAGTATTTATTCTTTTGTCACGCTCATTTTTCCCTCCCCGCATTGCCAGAGCCATAACTTTTTTATTATTCCACCTACATATTTTGGGGCTTTTATTTTGCGGGACAAGATGTACTTTATAATGGTGTCATTCATATTTCCATAGAATATACTGGAAAACTGCAAAAAAAATTCTAAGTAGTGCAAAATGTGAAAAAAACGTTCTTGCACCATGTTTGCGGTAGTTTTGTTTTAACAGCATTCAATCTTTGGTAAAAATGTGTTATTTGTAATCTACAGGTTGATATGCATCCGCCAATACCAAACATGTATGGTTTCCGTTATGTCTTGGTACTGTAAAAAAAATTCCAAACATTTTCTATTTTTGAAATTCGAACAGCAACGCCTTTTTCTGCGACCAATAACTTTTTTTTGTACTAACACCTACGCATTTGAGTGAGGGGCATTTTTTACAGGCTGAAGTGTACTTTTTATTGCTACCAGTTTGGAATACATGCAACATTTTTGATTAAATGTATTCCAATTTTTAGGGGACGTAAAATAAAAAAAAAATAAAAAAAAATTCTTCTACGATGTTCAGCATATGGGATATATTATGTTATATTTTAATAGATCGGACTTTTACAGATGTGGAGATACCAAATATGTGGAACTTTTTTATTTATTTATTTATTTTTATTTATAAAATGGCAAAAGGTGGTGATTTGAACTTTTAATATATTTTTTTGTTTGTTTTAATTTGACTTTAAAGGGGTTTTGCCACGAAGTAAATTGAGGTGGGAAGCTTGCAAATGAAGTAAAAATTCTGCACCATTTTTGTTTTAGCTGCTCCTTTAGTGATCCATTGTATACACCTCATCTCCAGGGGATATGACTAGGCCTGAGAGCTCCTCAGTCCTGGTCGCACATGCTCAGACATCACTTCTCCTCTCAGTCAGCTACTGAGTGTTCAAAAACCAGATGCTGTCATTCTACTCCCGTCCTATGTACTCCTTAGTAATTAGTCAAACAGTGCAAATAAATAAAAAAGAAACCTCATTCAGGTCTGTGCATTGATAAAGAGAAAAAAAAAACACAGGTTTGCTTCCTGCAGGGATTTGAACCTAGGACCTTTGTGCCTGGAGGCAAAAACTTTACCTCTCAGCTACTCACAATGCTTTGCACAAACAGACCTTTCTTCACTAGAAAGAGGAAATGCCTGGTGATATAATCCTGCTGGGTTACATGATATGCAATTCAAACAAATCACACATGCCCCCTTCTGAGCACACAGAGCTGAATAGCTGGATGCAGGAGGTATGAAATGAGATCGTGGCAAAACCCCTTTAAGTCTCCCTAAGGTGCTTCACCACTAGGGGGCTTGATCATTTATACAGCCTAATACATTGTATAGACAATGCATTAGGGTGTACCAATATGGCGGTCTACCCTTTGTACATGCCCAAGGCACAGGCACTGGGGGCCTAAAAGAAAATCTTCAGAAAGAGTTAATCTGTAAGTTCTTTTCTCCAGCCTGAGTCTGATTCTTCTTTGTGGAAAAAAGGATGATTCTCTTCACCACTGCCCTGATTATCGGGATCTCAATAAAATAACTGATATCCATTGCCACTGATCTCTGAGCTCTTTGACTGTCTTCACGGAGCCAGAGTCTTTACAAAAC
This sequence comes from Phyllomedusa bahiana, assembly GCA_025379985.1. Taxonomy (NCBI): domain Eukaryota; kingdom Metazoa; phylum Chordata; class Amphibia; order Anura; family Hylidae; genus Phyllomedusa; species Phyllomedusa bahiana. The sequence goes on along the minus strand of JAODAL010018890.1, from coordinate 10,210 downwards.
TTGACTTGCGGAGGGCCTTAAATCTGATTCCAATTCATGAAGGTGATGAATGGAAGACCACCTACAATACTTGTGATGTGTACTCTGAGTATGTGGTGATGCCTTTCGGCCTCTGCTATGCTCCAGCCATCTTTCAAGTATTTGTTAACGAGATCTTCATAGACCTCTTATACTCATGTGTTATCATATATCTGGATGACATCTTGATTTTCTCAATCTAGAAGCTTTTCATACCCCTATGTGCCAGATTCATAAATGTCAACAAAGCAATCAATTCTATGCCAAGCTGCCAAGTTGTCTTCTGTCATACAAAGGACAATAGGTGCACCCAGTCGGTTTACGGGCCATACAGTGCTCCTGGTATTCGCAAACTATTACCAACAGGTTATTCTGCAGTTTTCCAACGTAGTTGCACTTGTTGTGGCACTTATCAATAAGAATGGAAATAAAAAATCCTGGCCACCTAAGACAGAAAAAGCATTTTCCCATCTGAAGTCTACCTTTGCCTCTGCACCTATCTTGTCCAGGCCCAAACCTGAGAAGCCCTTCTTCCTTGAAGTGGATTCCATCTGTGGGGACAGGTGCGGTCCTCACACAGAAAACCTTCAAAGATAAAACTGTTACATTCATTTTGTTTTCTAAGACTCTTTACCCTGCCAAAAGAGATGACACTATAGGGGATTAAGAATTTAAGTTGGCTTTGGAAGAATGGTACCATTTAATAGAAGGGGCTTGTCTCCCGGTCAACAAATTAATCGACAATAAAAATCTGCTATATCTTCAGACGGCACAGCTCTTAAATCCTTAGCAAGCTATATGGTCCCTCTTCTTCTACAGATTTTATTTGCTGATACACTTCAGACCAGACTAGATATCAAGACTGATTCGCTCTCCAGTGTCTCTGATGTAGCTGGCCTATACTATGTTCCTCCTGAATGTCTGATTTCGTCAGTGCCCATTGATCTGCATAGTGTCCCCCTAGGGAAAACATTTGTGACTTCCTCTCTAAGGAAAATAATCTTAAAGTGGGGACCTTCTTCTTTGCTGGATAGGCATCCTGGAATTCGAAAATCTTGCTTGCTCATATCTTGTCATTACTGGTGGACTAATTTGGGTCAAGATGTCACAGACTTTGTTCTATCATGACTTCCTGTGTCAAACTTGTTGGCCTTTTGCAACCCTTGCCCCTTCAGGAGTGTCTTTGGACCCGTATAACCATGGACTTCACTACTGGCCTATCACCCTCCACAAATAATACCATTATTTGGGTGGTTACAGATTGGTTGTTGAAGATGTCCCACTTTGTACCCCTGCCTGGTCTCCCCTCAGCTTACCGGTCACATCTTTCAGCATACTTTCCACTTGCATGGACTCCCCCTGCATATTGTCTCAGACGTGGGGGTCAAAGTCATCTCAAAGTTCTGACGTGCACTCGGGTCGCAGTTTCAGGTCACGTTAGATTTCTCTTCAACCTATCATCTCCAAACCAATGGGGAAGTAGAAAAAGTGGACCAAATATCGTGATATTATTTATGCCATTTTGTCTCAGCATGCCAAGACGACTGGAAAAACTTGCTACCCTGGGTGGATTTTTCATACAACCATTGGGATTCCGATTCAGCCAGAGCCTCTTCCTTCTACATCGTTTATTGCCAACACCTTCATCCCCACTGCTTCTGTCAGCCTTTTTGGATGCTCCTGCTGTGGATGTCCAAGTCCCAGAGCTCGTGGCCATTTAGAAAGAGACTGACAGTCCTTACTTCAAGCATCCTCATGCATGAAGTCACAGACGGAAAAGGAGAATACGACTCTGGCTCCTGAAACTGACTCTACCGATATCTCTGAGATAAAGGGGAGATTCTGGCTGAGAAAACTATTAAGGGGTAATGATACTATATCATTGACTGGAAGAGGTTTGGGCCAGAAGAGAGGACCCGTGTGGTGACATGTCCAGCATTGCAGGCCATGGGCGCACTCCTGCATTTGCTCCTTACTCATCTCTCCACGATGCTCCTTCCATGTGCACATCCCGGCACCCTAGGCTGTGCGCCTGCTGACTCAGAGAAATTTAAAGGGCAAGCGTATCAGTAATGGGCTAATTGCCAGGGGCTGACACTTCCTGCACTCCTCACCAGATCTATCGTGCCATAAGATATAGAGAAAGCATTTTATAGTGTTCCTGTCCTGCCGTGTATTTGACCGTTGCCTCCATCCACTGACCATGTTTGCCTGGTACCTGCCTTGACTTTCCTTCTGATTGTATACTATGCTGCACCCTGGCTGCCACCACAAGCAAATCACATCAGGGGTAGTGACCTGGGTGTCTACCTCCACATGAGTCCATCCTGCTTTGCAGCTCTATTAAAAATCAGAAGGCACTTTAGACTCCACTCCCTTACACGGCTTACACCACCTCTTGTGGTGGTCCAGAGGATCCATATCCCAACCTCCCTTACAATCTTTATACTCTATACATTTAAATATTCTCCAAGACTTAGGGGAAAAAAGTGGGAATGTGTTAGAGCTCTCTATTGGATATCACATTCCTTAAAGGGGGTTGTATAATTTCATTAAATGGTCTTCAGAATAAGGGGACAGTGAAAACAAGCAACTTTACAATTGGATGTCATTAGCAAAGCTGTCTTGTTTTCACTGTCTCCCTTATCTTCGTTTTGTGTAAATACTGTTCCACAGTGCTGGTCGGATTCCACCTCCTTTTATTTCATTGGCTGATGGCTCTACTAATTTACATTCTGTCTGGCCCCAGGTCATATTCACGGGAGCGTGTATTCCTGCCTCTCTCACTCAGAATAAGGGGCCGTCAACAAATTCATTCTTTACAGCCACCAGCTCCTCAGTGACACTGAAGCTGCTTCTACAATCAGAAAACAGCAGAATTGTGCCGCGGTGCCTAATGCTCCTGCGTGTAAGGGGCGGCAAGAATTTCACTCCATACAGCCACCAGCTCCTCAGTGACACTAAAGCGGCTTCTATAATCAGAAAACAGCAGAATTGTGCCTCGGTGCCTTGTGTAAACATAGAAGGGAGACGGATCTGTGCTCTGGATGAGTTCATAGAATACTGGAATCAACTGTAACAAACCTCCAGCTGTGAGAGGAAAAGAGATCAGTGCTCTGAGTTCATAGAAGGCTGTCTAGACTGAATGCAGGCCTGTGGTATGTAAACAGCTCTTACAAAATAAGACTGCATAGGGAGACGAACGACACAGTGACATGTGGAGGGGGGTGGGGGAGTTGAACACATTGACTTGGGAGCGAGCATGAGTGAACGGGGGGGATGATGTCATTCCCCTTCAGTTAAGAAACACCCAGCTAGGAGGAGAAGAAAAGCCCCTGGATTTCAGGAACCGAGAGAATCAAGCTTAAAGAAAACAGCTGAACTGATGAAGCGATACATCCCCTTTAAGTCACATCCAACTCACTGAGCCTTGCAATGTGAAAGAGATTAAAGCCGTGCTAGTTTGTTCATCTTTGTAAAGCCGTAGCATTTGCCTTTTATCAGTACAGAGTAGAACTTGCTGGCTAAGTGAGAGGTATTGAGTGTGGGTCAGATGGGGTAAAGTATTTCATTAAGGAGAAGCACCATGTGGGTTGCATAAAATCACACTTATCACACTGATGTAGATGTGACTTGTGGAATATTACAAGTTCTACTTAGCAATGATGAGCACCCTAAAACAACTAAATGTAGATGAACATATTGGCATAGCTTTAGTCTCTTTCCAATTGCAAGGCTGAATGAGTCAGGTGTGATTTAAAGAATACTACATTTAATAGAGAGTTCCAAGGCATTTAATATCTTTTACTATACTTCTTTTGGAACACTCTGGTACCTGTATAAGAGCTCTTTTTTAAGTTCTTGTGTTAGAAACATGAAAAGGGACAAGGGTGAAGATCTGAAAAACTTTGAAAAATAACCACTTGTGACATCTAAACAACTAGTCCAAAACATCTCCAAAATTCCAAGTCTTGTAGGGCGTTTCCAGTATGTAGTGGTTACTGCTAGTGTTGAGCGATTACGTTGGCCATCGACATCGGTCGATGGTCGATAGCCGACCATCATCGACAAGATATTCGATGGTAGATTATGATCGATGACCATTAAAGTCTATGGGAGAGCAACAACACCTTCATTCTTACACCCAAACAGGGCTGGAGAAGCTGGAATTAACATCCACAACAGTCAAATGGATATGTGCTACATCTTAGGCACACACTTAGGTTATAAAAGCCACAGAAAAAAAATTAGACCATTCACTATCCCTGTCTTGCACCACAGCATGACCCTTAAACCTGCATGACCCAGCCACAAATTAAAAAGTGCCAGAAGGCAGTATGATTTGAACCATCATTTTACTTGAACTGGACATTGAATATCCCTGTCCTGGAACGCAGCATGAGCCCCAAACCTGCATGACCCCCAGATTTAAAAAGTGCCAGAAAAAGGAGTCTTTCAACCACTATTTTAGTTTCACTGGATATAGACGACTATCCCTGTCCTGGGCCACAGCATGAGCCCCAAACCTACATGACCTCAGATTAAACAGTGCCGGAAAAAGGAGTCTTTCAACCCCCATTTTAGTTTCACTGGACATTGACTATACCTGTCCTGGGCCACAGCATGAGCCCCAAACCTGCATGACCCCAGATTAAAAAGTGCCGGAAAAAGGAGTCTTTCAACCACCATTTTAGTTTCACTGGACATTGACTATACCTGTCCTGGACCGCAGTATGACCATTAAACCTGTCTGACCCCCAATTTAAAAAAGTGCCGGGAAAAGGAGCCTTTGAACCACCATTTTAGTTTCACTGGACATTGACTATACCTGTCCTGGACCGCAGTATGACCATTAAACCTGTCTGACCCCCAATTTAAAAAATGCCGGGAAAAGGAGTCTTTGAACCACCATTTTAGTTTCACTGGACATTGACTATACCTGTCCTGGGCCACAGCATGAGCCCCAAACCTGCATGACCCCAGATTAAAAAGTGCCGGAAAAAGGAGTCTTTCAACCACCATTTTAGTTTCACTGGACATATACTGTCCCTGTCCTGGGTAGCGCTTGCCCCTCTGTATGAGTGCGGACCAATTGAGCTTCACTTGGAAATACTGGTGGTTAAAGCTCCTGTTCCACCCAGGTGCCCTTTTTCTTGGCATTCTTTTTCTCATTTTACTCAACGTGCTGGAGGAAATTGTCTCTGTACTTTGTTCTCTGTCCGTGCTCCATACTCCATGTCCTCTGAATAACCTACATCTGGTCAAGTTTTCCTGTACCTCCCTTGTACAATTCAGAGGAATTTTTTTACCAGCTATTTTGTACATGCAAGTTTTTTTAGTAGTTTAATTCTAGAAAACACATTTTTAAAATAGGATGGAATCCCACCATGTCTTTGTTTCTCTTTTTTAATTGTATTAAATGAGTTGTCTCAATACAGGGAATGATAGCTATGTTAAAGATCTTGCAAAAACAAGTCATTTTGCAATATGTGTCCATTAACAGTGTCCTACCTATTCCTGTTTCTGACAGCACCATCACCCTTGAGCCACTCTTGACAATTGTGAAGAACAAATGTCTGTTATAAACAACATTTTTTTTTATAATAGGACCTGTAGTATAGCTGCATGTCACAGCAAAATGCCCCCAAAATTCAAAGCATGACCCTTGAGCCACTTTGGACAATTGTGAAGAACAAATGTCTGTTAGAAACAACATTTTTTTATAATAGGACCTGTAGTATAGCTGCATGTCACAGCAAAATGCCCCCAAAAATTCAAAGCATGACCCTTGAGCCACTTTGGACAATTGTGAAGAACAAATGTCTGTTAGAAACAACATTTTTTATAATAGGACCTGTAGTATAGCTGCATGTCACAGCAAATGCCCCCAAAAATTCAAAGCATGACCCTTGAGCCACTTTGGACAATTGTGAAGAACAAATGTCTGTTAGAAACAACATTTTTTTTATAATAGGACCTGTAGTATTGCTGCATTTCAAAGCAGCATGACCCAAAAAATTATAAATATGACTTCTCAGCCACTGTTAAAAATTTTGAGGGAGAAATGCCACTTAGAAGCCACATTTCTGTTCCAAAGGACCATGATTATTGCTGTATCTCACAGCAACATGACCCCAAAAAATTATAAATATGACTTCTCAGCCACTATTAAAAATTTTGAGGGAGAAATGCCACTTAAAAGGCACATTTCTCTTCCAAAGGACCATTATTATAGCTGTATCTCACAGCAACATGACCTCAAAACCATTGACAATGCGAAAACTTCTAAAGATAAAGTGAGTAAATGGAATACGGTGTTGTCATGAAACCTTGCTGTCTTTTACAGTCTCCTCACAGCAACACCAGCAAATGAACTGTTGGGAAAAGAGAATAAAAATTGCAGTAAGAAATGATCATTTAAAAAAAAAGTTTTCAAGAGGACCATTTCTGTTTGAAGAGGAATGTGAAGTAGACCGGCAACTAATCGGTGACCTCGGCAATTGGGGCCACAACATCATCAGTGATCCATGCCTGATTCATCTTGATGAAAGTCAAACGATCCACATTATCTGTGGAAAGCCGGATGCGTTTGTCTGTAATGACTCCTCCAGCTGTGCTGAAGGTCCGCTCAGGTAGGATGCTGGCTGCTGGGCAGGACAACACCTCTATGGCGGGGCGAGCCAGCTCGGGCCATTCGTCCATTTTGGATACCCAGAAGTCTATTGGGTCCGGAACACATACAAAAACATCGGTGTTGAGACGCAGATAGTCGTGCACCATGATCTTAAGCTGGTCTCTGTGTGTTGGATGTGTGCCCTGCATTGCATGCGTTGGTGAGGTGGTAAATAAAGATTGCCAGAGGTCACCCATTAGGCTTCTGCCACCTTGCCTGCTGCTGCTGCTGCCGCTACGGCTACTTGGCACTCTACTGCTGTCACGTCGCTGATGTTGTTCCACCGTGTTCCACGTGAAGCAGACGCAACAGATGTCTTCAGTTGATCAATCAGCAAGGTCTCTATTTCCTGCATTTTACTCTCTATTTGGGTGGGTGGAAGGAATGTGCTGAGTTTTGTTTTGTACCCGGGGGTCCAGGAGGGTGGCCCCAGTAACTGTTGTTCATTTTGATGGCCTTAATGCGAGGATCATGTTGGGAGGAAATGGAGCATCCAAGCACTCATGTGAGAGATGGAGCCTTGTTTCCCCCAACCCTCGGGGTCGGGGGGTAGAAAATGATCTTCCTCATCTTCCTCCTCCCCCTCAAATTTGCCCCAAAACCTCTTTCCGGGCGGGGAGTCGGTAATGGGTGTGCGGGAAACCTCCTCCTCCGTTTCCCTCCGAACAGCTTCAACCAGCCATTGCCTGAGGATGCATCCTGAAGTATGGCCCCTTGCACTAGTTGGGGCCCCCGAACCACTGCCTAATGAATACTGATATAATTGTGAAACTGGGGGCCTTGGGGTTTGACGAGAGAAAGGGCCCCCCGTGTCCGCTCTGTTCATCTCCCCCTCCGCGCTGGGGGGCCCTGTTGTTTCAAGGCCCAACGATCTTTTTCCCAGAAAAAGATCACCACAATGCTCAGCTGACAAGGGCATTGTCCGCACTGCCATTTTGTGTCTTTTTCAAAACTGGAAAGGGGGGTTCAGAGCTCTTCACCGCCCCCACTTGGGGGCTAAAACCCCCCGGGTCCGCACCGCTGTTTGGGGTCAGGCCATGTGTCATTTTATTTACTGCTAATGGCTTGCCTGCTCCCACAATGCTGGAGCATGTGGAGGGTGGAATTCCAGGTGTTTGCCACGTCAACTTGAGATGGTTGACGGGGAGGCGATATGCTGAACGCAGCCAGGCGGACGAACGGGGGGGAAACGGGGGAAAAGGGCGAACTTAGATTTCGGCCTTCCTCAGAGGCATTCCAGCCCCGGGGAGCTTTTTAAAAAATTTCTGGACGAAAAGGTTCATGCAGTGCCAGGCAAGGGATGTGCTCCAGCCTCCCGACTTAAGGGGGACAGCAGTTTCCCCCTTTTATCGCACCCACCTTGCCTGGCAAAAGGGTTCTTGGCTCCCAGCCAGCGCTCGGTCTCGTTGCGGGAGCCGTCCACAGCTTCTGACCTGTGTTGGAGGGGTCTCCAAGCGATTAATTTAAAACACAGCTGGTTTCTCTGGGAGTGAGACCAGAGGCCCTTGGGGGAAAAAACCCTGAAAATCCTGGGGTTTTTAAAAGGCGTGCCCCGAGCCGAGACCCACCCCCCCCCAGAGAATCCACCCTGCGCCCCCCATTAGCGTCACGAGATTAGCGCCTTGGCCTGCTTTACTAGTCCATGTGCGGGGTCGATGATTTTCCGGGCCACAGATGCAGACACGCGCTTAAAATTTTTGATGAACGGGGCTGGCCAGGGCGGGACGGCTTTTCGGGAAAAGAAATGCCTGCTGGGGCATTGGTATTGGGGCAGGAAAGGGCTATGAGGGCGGAACCCTCGTGTCCACCAGACGGAAGGAAAACTTTTCCCAAAGGGCCAAAACCCGGGCCCAATGCCGCTTAGGCTTTTGGTTTTTGGGTGTTTGGGTTAAAGTGTTTCTTCTGCCCCCAAAACCCTGGAAGACAGGGGCTGGCTGCAGGCGGGCCCGCTGTACGGCGTGCAGGGCATAAAAACTGGGGGGGAGGAGAAGGGGGTAGGATGGTCTTGGTGGTGTGGTGGTCTCGGGCGAGGTGGAGGCTGAAGGGGGGGGGGCGATCCCGATATGCTTGAGAGACATGGGCAGCTGAGGAACGTTGGTGGTGGCGGAGGGGAGGAGGTGGAGACAGGGGGGTGACGTTGTTGGAGGCCCCGGGGTCGGTCGGCCTTTTTTGGCCAAGTGTTGCCTCCATTTAATTCAGCATTCGCTGCTGTGACTAGACTGTTGGTGGTGTTAACCACCAAGGGTTTTTGCCTCTACTTATGCGTTTTTCGGCCCAAAAGGGGGCTATGCTCGCTGGGGAATCAAGGCTTGCTCAAAGAAGCCTAGGATTGGAGGTCCTGGCTTTTTTAGGGGATAAGCGGGATCGGGGGGTTTCGCTGACCCTTTGGGTGGCGGAATCTATCAGGGCTTCTGCGACCCCCCTCTCCCTTTTTTTGGGGGAACCCGTACTGACATACCCCATCGTTTCCTCTCACCCCGTGATGAAGGCTCGCAAGCAAATTCTGCTGAAAAACCCCGTTGGATCCGCAATGTATCTCATCATCTCAAACAGGTGCTTCGCCGTCCTGGACATTTGATCCAGGAGTGCGGGCTCAAGCAAAGGGGCTGCAAGGGGTTGGACCGCCCGGGATTTTTTGCCGATTGACCGGCTTTTCCCTTTTCCCCCTCTGATGGCATCAGAACTGGGGGTCAGAGAGAGAAAACCTCTTTGGCCTCCTGGATTTTTAACATGCCTTTGACCCCAACCGCATTTTGTATGAAAGAGGTCTTAGAAAAAGGATTATCCACAGTGGTGGGTACACGAGTTGAATTTGGGTGTTCATGTTGGGGGATGCGGTGATGCGGACGACATTTTGGCCGTGACTGGGGGTTGGGGAGGTAAGACGCTGGGTGCAGGGGGCATTTAACAATGAAGGGCAGATTGGCGATGCGTTCGTTACTGAGATTCACGGGCCCTGACCCAGCGATGACAGGGCTGACGGTTCCCGCAAAAATGAGATCCCGGCATGCGTGTTTTCGCAGCCTGGAAAAGGAGCACTTCTCTGTACCTTACCCCCTGTCCCCACCCCCTCTTTGTGCTTCCACCTGAATATGCTCCATGTTCAGAAAGATAAAATTTGAGAAGGATGGAAGAGTTTTGCAAAATCTCTTTTAAAAAAACGGCAAATCACGCTATTCTCAAATCCCCCAATCCAAAAAAAAATTGCTTTGGGTTCAAATTTAACGCAAAAGAGTTTTACAACAAAGTTTGACTGACCCCAAAAATGAAAAAAAACACCTGTTGAAATGTATCGATATTAAAAAGGGATTTTTGGCACCCTTTCAATCCCCCTGTGGTGACTACAAAATTCTGTATTCAAATTTAACTGCAAAGTTATCTATCAACAAAGTGGCCTGCGCCAAAATGAAAAAACAGAATCTGAAATGTATTCGAATATAAAAGTTATTTTTGGCACCCATCAATTCACCTTGTAACTAACAAAGCTGGGTTCAAAATTTTAAGTGCAAGGTGGCTCTA